>PVJI01014728.1:0-43155 GCA_004026765.1 Micronycteris hirsuta
CTTCTGAGACTCGTGACTAGAGGAGCAGTGGGCAGCGGAAGCTTGACCTGCGCTAACCCCCTAACTCTGTCTTTGTGAGGTTTAGAGAGAGGATTCTAATCCTTCTCCATCTCTCCAGACTCTGCGCAAAGCCTCCTCCTCACCCATCTTCACAGCCAGCGATTGATATAAGAAAATGTGTTTTTTCCCTAGAACAATTTGTAAGTGATACTCGCATAAGAATACTGAAACATTTCTATTTTTCTCCCTACCTAATCTTTCCAGAATTCAGCAACTCTTTATGAGTGAGTGTTATTTTCTTGGCAATATGTTCGTTTGCATAACCCCAATAAGAATCTGTTCTCTTTATAATAGCACCAGTTTCAAAATGTGGTTTTATTAACCAAGTCTTTGTCTAGAGTGTCATAATCAAAAGAGTCATGCCTGGACTCTGGATGTCACCAAAAAGCCTTCAGAAATTGAGATTGACTTTCAAAGCAAATAAGAGCGCCTTGGAGAAATGGCCTGGTACTTGCTTGGTCACATGTTTTAGTAGTCTTTCCAGGTAAGGAACAAAGGTTGCTTTCCTAAGAGATGGTAATGAAGGAAGCTCACGACATTATGGGGACCTCAAGAACTTGAGGAATCCACCCAAACTTATAGGTATATCAGGCAAAGACAGATGGTAACTATGTGTCTTGGCTTCTTTGCCCTGAGAGGCTGATTAAAGCTCAGTCTGAAGGTTCCTTGTAAAATTCCAGCAGAGCAGATTTAAAAGAGCCTACATATATATAGCCCTGACTGGTGTCGCTCAGTGGATTGAGCGCAGGCCTGCAAACCAAAGGATCGCTGGTTCGATTCCCGGTCAGGGCACAAGCCTAGGTTGCAGGCCAGGCCCCCATTAGGGGGCACGCGAGAGGCAACCACACATTGGTTTGTCTCCCTCTCTTTCCCCTTCCCTTCCCCTCTGTCTAAAAATAAATAAATAAAATCTTTTGAAAATTAAAAAAATAGAGCGTGTATGATCAATTACTATTCTTATTGTGTTCATGCAAATAATCAGGCCAAGTTGCAACTGGACTTATATGCAGTCTCTTTAACAAAATGAGGGTGATTTGGGGAAAGAAAATGTGTTTCAATGGAAATCACGAATTGTCACCTACAAACTGGTTGAATCCTAGTTTTCCTAGTTTTCTACTAAGCTAATGTTTCATTTTTCCCCCTTCATCCTTTGATTTGGACTCTGAGAAGTACTGATGCACTGTCAGCCACACAGAATTTACCTACTACTTTACCTCTCCTTTTTGGGGATTTTAAGGCAAATATCTGGTCTTGGTTTTCCCAGCTAATTCCCTTCCTAGGACCTATAGCAGCCTTTTTCTTTATCCTTGTTTTTAGGCCCTGTCTCCTCAAATGTCTCATAACCTTCATTCAACAGAGCATCCAGGCTCTGGGAGATTCCTTCCACAAACGGCCTCTGGCCACAGCTCTCACTTTTTGGGCTGTGCAATTCCACACTCTTCTCCTTAATGACCCAGACTTGGACCCACAGGCAGGGACAGCTCTACATCCTTAGCCCGCCTGAAGTAGTTACAGAAGAAGAGATCTTCGTCCCTACTCCCCAGAACCAGAACCAGCCCAGGTCATTAGGAATACATCCATTTTAAAACCAGGGCGTGGGAATGAAAGGCTAAAGCCGGAACCATTTGCTTAGGTGGCACGGTTGCCTAGCAGGCCTATGACCTTGTTAAACATGACTGCCGTTTCACTCGTCTGAGTTTATGTCCCCAGGACTAGAAATTACTGGAAAGCAAGAACAGAACTAACCTCTCCCTCCAGCTACAGGCAGAAGATAACATCAGAACAAACTGAAGCTGTGTGACAAAGCCCCAACAGCCCAGGCCCCTGCAGCAGCAGCCCCCTTCCCACCCTTTTAAAATCCGATTATAATCCAATAAAAGCTCAAAGCCCCCACCCCTCAGTGCTGGTGTATCTGTGCAAACCATGCTCCTCTCCTTTCTCGGAGAGTGAATTAAAACTTTACTCTCTACCCCAGCCCCAAATATTTATCTTACAGGGTTATAGGAAGAATGAAATGTATTAATACATTAGGACAGTGCCGAGCTGAAAAGAAGCACTGCAGATATGCTAGGCCATATTTTTGTTTATGTGGTATGGTATTCAGTCTCCAAGATGATCCACAGGAATCCCTGCCTCCTGATATTCTAGCCCCAGTGTAGTGGCCTCCCACAGTGAATGGGGTTGGGGGTGACCTGTGTAACAGATAGTAGAAATGATGATGAATGGCCTTTGCAGCTTGGCTTGTGTTATCTTTGTTTTTGTTTTTCCAAAATATAAGAGAAAGTTTACTTAGAAAGATGCTGAGGTCGTAGATGGGTCCTTGGAGTTCAGGAGATAGAAAGACAAAGGTAATACACCTGGGGGTAAGGAAAGGGGGACTGGAAAGACCTGGGTGTGCCCCCCAGCGGGAGAGAACCTGTGTCATCTTTGACTACTCACTCTGGAGGAAGCCAGCTGCCCTGTCCTGAGGAACTGAGACGTGTGCCAATAGCCCAGTGATTCTAGAAAGTGTATCTTCCAGCCCCATTGAGACATCAGATGACTGCAGGCCCACCCCCACCTTCATCTTCACTGCAGGGGCTTAAGAGACTGGGGTTGATAGGGGAACTCAAGATGAAAGATTTTAGCCTTAGTTGATAGGGTTAAATGATTAATGCATGTGGAAAGCTATTATTCTAGGAACTGGAGTGCAAGACCACCAGCAATTCCACCTGTGTGCCCCTGGGGATCTGCAAGCAGAGCGAGATGGTATCTGAGCCATTGTGTTCCAGGGAGGAAACTGTGAGGCAGATAAAGAATTGTTGACCAACAGATAAAGAAGTACCAGGGAAATCCCTGCAGGACTGCAACTTTTATGCAATTAACCAACCCCCTTACCTACCCTTTCTTCTCCTTATAAAAAGGTCAGCTTGAAATGAGATGTTAAGAAGTGTTTTAGCCTACCTTCTTCTCAGATTCCTGACATCTGAATAAAGGACCCATAAAGATTCAATCCTTGTCTCTACTTATTGGTTCTAGTAGTGACAGACAGCATGAACTGACTTTTCCCTGTTTGATAGATTTGTATTTCTTGCCATTTTGTTTTCATAGTTTTGATCTTCTTTTTCTTAAATAAGTCTTCTTCCTCTTAACATTTCACACAATAATGGTTTGGTGATTATGGACTCCTTTAGTTTTTTCTTATCTGGGAAACTCTTTATCTGCCCTTTTACACTTTTTTCCTTTTTTAAAAATATATTTTTAAAAATATATATACTATTACAATTGTCTCATTTTCCCCCTCTTCAGTCCCCCCCACCTTGCACCCACCTCCCACTCACATTTCCCCCCTTAGTTCATGTCCATGGGTTGTACATATAAGTTCTTTGGCTTCTACATTTCCTATACTATTCTTAACCTCCCCCTGTATATTTTGTACCTACCATTTATGCTTCTTATTCCCTGTACCTTCCCCCATTCTCCTCCCCACCCCACCTCCCAGTCATAACCCTCCATGTGATCTCTATTATTGTGATTCTGTTCCTGTTCTAGTTGTTTGCTTAGTTTGTTTTTGTTTTTTAGGTTCAGTTGTTGATAGTTGTGAGTTTGTTTTCATTTTACTGTTTATAGTTTTTGATCTTCTTCTTTTCCTTAGGTAAGTCACTAACATTTCATATAAGGGCTTAGAGATGATGAGCTCCTTTAACTTGACCTTATCTGGGAAGCACTTTATCTACCCTTCCCTTCTAAATGATAGCTTTGCTGGATAGGGTCATCTTGGATGTAGGTCCTTGCTTTTCATGACTTGGAATACTTCTTTCCAGCCCCTTCTTGCCTGTAAGATTTCTTTTGAGAAGTCAGCTAATGGTCTTATGGGAACTTCTTTGTAGGTAACTGTCTCCTTTTCTTTTGCTGCTTTTAAGATTCTCTCCTCATCTTTAACCTTGGGTAATGGAATTATGATGTGCCTTGTTGTGTGCTTCCTTGGGCCCAACTTCTTGGGGACTCTCTGAGCTCCCTGGACTTCCTGGAAGATTATTTCCTTTGCCATATTAGGGAAGTTCTCCTTCATTATTCTTTCAGATAAGTTTTTAATTTTTTGCTCTTCCTCTTCTCCTTGAGGCACCTCTATGATTCGGATGTTGGAACATTTAAAGTTGTCCTGGAGTTTCCTAAGCCTTTCCTGATTTTTTTGAATTCTTGTTTCTTCATTCTGTTCTTGTTGAATGTTTGTTTCTTCCTTCTGGTCCAAACTGTTGATCTGAGTCTTGGTTTCCTTCTTGTCACCATTGGTTCCCTGTACATTTTCCTTTAATTCACTTTTCATAGCCTTCACTTTTTCCTCTATTTTGCGACCATACTCAATGATTTCTGTAAGCATCCTGATTACCAGTGTTTTGAACTGTGTATCTGATAGGTTGGCTGTCTCTTCCTGGCTTAGTTGTATTTTTTCTGGAGCTTTGATCTGTTCTTTCATTTGGGCCATTTTTTTCCTCGGAGCACCTATTACTTTAAGGGGCAGAGCCTTAGGTATTTGCCAGGGCAGGGTAACTAAAGTTGTTGTATTGTGGTGCTGTATGTGGGAGAGGGGTCTGAGAGGGAACAATGCCACTTGCTGCACTCTCTGCTGGCTTTCAGTCACTTCCTCCACTATCCACAAGCAAGTTGGGCTCTTCTGGTGCTGATTCCTGGGTGGGTAGGTTTGTGTACGTTCTAGGACCCTGTGAGTCTCTCCAACCAACTCTCCTGTGAGGGTGGGAGTTTTTCTCACTGCTGCAACCCCCACAGGTTTTTTCAGTTAGAGGTTTTGAGGCTTTATTTCCAAGCGCTGGAACCCTGGGTTGTGGGGTCTGTCTCGCTCCCTAGTTGTTCCTCCATTTATCCACATGCAAACATGGGACCACCCACTCTGCCAGCCACCAGCTTGCCTGGTCCACGAGCCGCCACTTTGTCCACCCCAGTCCTCTATCTGCTGCCTTGCCATGAGTCCTCTCCACCCCAACTGCCCATCTCCGCCCCTCCTACTGTACTGAATGAATGTTTCTTCTCTAAATCCTTCTTTGTCGGACTTCCATACAGTTCGATTTTCTGGCAGTTCTTGTTGTTTTTTATTTTTAAATTTGTTGTTGTCCTTCTTTTGGTCGTGGGAGGAGGTAAAGTGCATCTACCTATGCCTCCATCTTGGCCAGAAGTTTACCCTTTTATTTGAAATTATAGCTTTGCAGGGTAGAGCAGTCTTGGCTGTAGGTCCTTGCTTTCCATGACTTTGAATATTTCTTGCCAATCCATCCTAGCCTGCAAAGTATCTTTTGAGAAATTGGCTGATAGTCTTATGGAACTCCCCTGTAGGTAACTGACTGCTTTTCTCTTGCTGCTTTTAAGATTCTCTCTTTATCTTTAAGCTTTGTTCTTTTAATTATGATGTGTCTTAGAGGGGGCCTCTTTGCATCCATCTTGTTTGAGACTCTCTGTGCTTCCTGGACTTGCATGTCTATTTCCTTCACCAAATTAGGGAAGTTTTCTTTCATTATTTTTTCAAATAGATTTCCAATTTCTTGCTCTTTCTCTTCTCCTTCTTGTACCCCTATAATGCGAATGTTGCAACTCTTGAAATTGCCCTAGAGGCTGCTTATACTATCCTCATTTTTTAAAATTCTTTTTTCTTCTTGTTTTTCTAATTGGTTGTTTTTTCATTCCTCATGTTCCAAATCATTGGGTCTTTTTTTTTTTAATAAAGATTTTATTTATTCATTTCTAGAGAGAGGGGAAGAGAAAGAGAATGAGAGCGAGAGAATTATCAATGTATGGTTGACTCTCATGTACCCTGTACCAGGGACCTGGCCTGCAACCTAGGCATGTGCCCTCACCAGGAGCGAACTGGCGACCCTTTGTTTCACAGCCCACATTCAATCCAATGAGCTACACCAGCCAGCACTAAATCATTGATTTGATTCTAGGCTTTATCCACTCTAGTGTTGTTTCACAGAAAAAAACTCATCATATTTTAAGTAAATTTATGATTTTGTGTTGGGCTGCATTCACAGCCAGCTGGGGCCACAGGTTGGACACCACTGGGCTAGAACATCATCTCAATGTGCTAAGGTTGCAGGTGTGATCTCTGGTCAGGGCACATATAAAAATCAACCAATGAATGAATAAATAAGTGGAACAACAAATTGATGTTTATCTCTCGCTCCCTCTTCCTTTATTTTTCTTTAAAAAATCAATGAAAAAAGATTAATAATTAATACTTGAATGTTTATGCACTGAATTATATGTAACATTTTTATTAGGATTCAATAAAATAACATAAAATATTTATATCAGTTAACATCCAGAGAAATAGTTATACCTATCCAAGATGTAAATTTTCTTTTTTGTAATGTTTTTAAAGATTATTTATTAATTTTTAGGCAGAGGTGAAGGAAGGGAGGAAGAGAGGGAGAGAAACATCAATGTGTGGTTTTGTCTCCTGTGCCCCCTACTGGGGACCTGGCCTGCAACCTGAGCATGTGCCCTGACTGGTAATTGAACTGGCAACCCTTCAGTTTGCAGGCCGGTGCTCAATCCACTGAACCACACCAGCCAGGACCTTTCTTTTTTTAAAGCTTTATTTTATTCTTATTTGAGAGAGAAGGGAAGGGACAGAGAGAGAGAGAAACATCAACTCGAGAGAGAAAGAGAGAGAAACACCAGTCCCAATCGGCCACCTCCTGCACACACCCCAACTGGGGAATGAGCCCACAACCTGTGCATGTGCCCTAACTGGAAATCAAACTGGCAACCCTTTGGCTGTGGTACAATGCTCCAGTCAACTGAGCCACACCAGCCAGCACTGAACTTTCTTAAATGTATTTGCCCAAATACTATATAGTATAGGTTTGACTACAACACCAATGCTTACTGTTCATGTTGTGTTGATATTAATCTATGAATATTTTTTAACTTAGAATTTAAATAACTGTTTTTATTTATTACTCCTATTTACTTCAACTAAAGTACAGAGGTGTATGGAAGAGCAGTGTAGAATGAGTAGGGTTTTTTAAAAATATGCTTTTTGCAGTTATGTATAATGATGGCCAATTTTAGTGAAAAATTACATTTTCACTACACATTACATCATCAAATTCTATGGTAATTTCCTTTAGAAGGCAGCTCTCAGTGAATGATTAGAATCATGTGAATAGATAGAAGTGGCGAGGGTTTTATTCTTAAATGAAGAGAATAACTTGATGAGTCCCCATTATCCATCTTTAACATTATTAATTCATGGCCAATTCTGTTTTACATATAGTCTTCCCCCACTGAATTATTGTAAAACAAAGGCCAGATATCATGTCATTGCATCTACAAATTAAGAAATTATTTTAAAAATGTATTCCTTGTCTTTATTCTATGTGGTTGAGTTTAATATTACTATAATATACTCAAGCTTCTTCTATTGAAAACTTCTGGAGGGCCTCACTGGGCATGAATAAATTAAGCCAATGCCCAGGAAAAATCGCTGTTATTTTTTAAGCTGCTCAAGTTTACAACCAGCAGAATGATGCGTAACACAAATAGAGCTGCTGGTGCATCAAGCATCCATTTCCAGTTGGGCTTTTTCTGAGTCTCCTCAAAGTCATTCCCCTTTTCCAGTTTTATTTTTCTTAGGCCTACTGATTTTTCTTCTTTACTGCTTTTTGAAAACCAGGTTCAAAGTAGGTTCCACACTCACCTTGCAGGGGAGATCCTTTGATTACTGAAGGTGGTTTTTCCCAGGACGAGGCTTATCCACTGCACTCTGGATGTGCTGACCCCTGAAATTTCCCCAATGTGGGAAACTCAACTGCATAATTTGTGGTAGTGGGGGACTGCATTTCTCCTCTTCCCTGTACCAAAACAACAACAACAAACAAAAAAACAAAGTGATTTCCAGGAATTCATTTTTAATAATCATCTGTAAGTTTGAAAAATACTGAAGTGGGAGATTTTTAGGTCTGTGAGCCACACAGAGAGACCTCAACCCCAGCAAGGCAAGAAAAAAAATCTCTTTATGACTAAGTCAGTCTCATTAGCATCCTTTGTCCTTCTTCTAACCTCTATTCTCTTCCTCCACACAGAAGACACACTCCTCACAAGAGTTCACCCATGGGAAAACATGTAAGACAGTCCTTTCTGCAGATGACCATCCATTTGGATTTTCTTTAAACTTCAAAGGAATCTGACTTTTATCTTTTAGATACCTAAAAACCCACCATAATCACTTATCATCGATTTATCTTGCCCTAGAGAAAATAGCTTAAAAGGTAGGTATGTCAGCCCTGGCTGGTGTAGCTCAGTGGATTGAGTGCGGGCTGGGAACCAGAGGGTCCCGGTTCGATTCCCTGTCAGGGCACATGCCTGGGTTGCGGGCCAGGTCCCCAGTGAGGGCCATATGAGAGGCAACCATACATTGCTGTTTCTCTCCCTCTCTGTCTCCCTCCCTTCCCCTCTCTCTAAAAAAATAAATCTTTAAAAAAAAAAAAAGGTAGGTATGTCAGTATGGTCATGAAAGGGAAAATGATCTTGGAGCTCAAGCCCTCACGAAACTGTGTGCTTGGGAAAGCAAGGGCTGTTTAGTCAGTACAGGTTAGGTAATGCTACAATAACAAATAATGCTAAAATTGAAGCGGCTCAAAACTATCCAAGTTTGTTTTTCACTCACATTACAAGTACGTTGCCATTAGGAAACCTAAGTTAATAGGGGATTCCCCATCTGTCATACTGATGGTCGTCACCACAGAGGGAAAAGAAAACTGAGGATACACACTGACTGTTAACCACTTCTCCCTAGATGTGAGACATGCCACCTCCATTCATATTTCATTAGCAAGATAAAGTGACGTGGTTATGCCTAACTTTAATGGGAAGTGGAATCCTCCTCTATGCCAAGACATGAGGAGAATTAGATGGAATAATGTCTGTTAAAGTTTCCACGTGTAAGTAGAATGATGCTACTTTTTAATTTGAGGAACTGGGGGACAGGCAGGGAATGAGAGATACTGATTTTCAATGAACTGTTTTTAATAAAACTACTGAAGACATTCAAACTGAACTAAAGAAATAAAATGAAAAGTAAACCTGTCATCTGGATACTCCAACCCCCAGTTCTCCTTTTCTTAAAAAAGATTTTATTTGTTTACTTTTTAGAGAGAAGGGAAAGGAGGGAAAAAGAGAGGGAGAGAGACATCAGTGTGTGAGATATCAGTTGCCTCTCACAAGGCCCCCAACCGGGAACCTGGCCTGCAACATAGGCATATGTCCTGACCAGGAATTGAACCAGCAACCTTTAAGTTCATAGGCTGGCGATCAGTCCACTGAGCCACACCAGCCAGGACCCCAGTTCTCCTTTATAAAGTAATCATGATTACCAATTTCCTATGTCTCCTTCCCAAAATTCTCCATGATGATCACACATATTTATACACAAGTTTGTTGTATGTAGCATGTATTATATTAGCATATAGAAATTTTCTTTTAAACTTTGCATGTGGAGCTTAATAAAAATCTAACCAACACCTAGGTGAAGGAATAGAAATGAGAAGCTGCCTCCCCAAAGTTCCCTGTATGCACCTCCCTGGTCATAACAATCTCATCCTTTTAGGTGCCCATAATTCTTACTCTTTCGATAGTTATTTCCTTGCCTTAAAGAAAAAAAGCTTTAGCCTGGCTGGTGTGGCTCAGTAGATTGAGTGCCGGTCTGTGAACCAAAGGGTCACCAGTTCAATTCCCAGTCTAAGGCACATGCCTATGTTGTGGGCTGGATCCCCTGTAGGGGAAATGTAAGAGGCAACTACACATTGATGTTTCTTTCCCTCTCTTTAAAACAAAACAAAACAAGCTTTAGCACCTGCATTTCTATCCCTAAGTGATATAACTTATCTTTTCCTGTTTGGTTTTTTTTTTTAAGATTTTATTTATTTAATTTCAGAGAGGGGAATGGAGGGAGAAAGAGAGGCAGAGAAACATCAGTGTGTGGTTGCCTCTCAGGCACCCCCAGCTCGGGACCTGGCCCACAACCCAGGCACGTGCCCTAGACTGGGAATTGAACCAGCGACCCTTTGGTTTGCAGGCCTGCACTCAGTCCACTGAGTCACACCAGCTAGGGCACTGGTTTTGAAATATATGGAATGGAATCATGTGTGTATTTTTTGTGTGTGCCTCTTGCTTCTTCCAATCAACATTTTGTTTGTGATATTCAACCACATATAGCCATAGTTTTGTCATTTCTATTATTGTATAGTATTTCATTAGGAATTTACCACAATTTATCTATTTTCCTCTTGAGGGACATTTGAGTCATTTTCGATTTGGGACTGTTACAGAAAAATGCTGCTGTGGCCTTGGCTGGCATGGCTCATGGATTGAGCGCCAGCCTCCAAACCAAAGGGCCGCCGGTTCTACTGCCAGTCAGGGCACGCGCATGGGTTGCGGGCCAGGTCCCCAGTGGGGGCCACTTGAGAGGCCACATGGGGGCCACATGGATGTTTCTCTCCCTCTCTTTCTCCCAGCCTTCCCCTCTGTCTAAAAATAAATAAATAAACTTTTAAAAAATGATGCTGTGAGTATTCTTGTCCATGAATCTTGGTGGAGAAATGCATGAGTTTCTGTCATGTGCACACCCAGAGGAGAATCACTGGGTTATAGAGTATAGCATCTTCAATTATAGTAATAATGCTAGTTTTCCAGAGGGATTATACCTGTCTACATTCTCACCAGCAGTGTAAGAATGCTCTCATTTTCTACAGCTTTATCGACTCTTGGTATTGTCAGAATATATGATTATTGATTATTTCACACAAATGGGAGACTGTATAGTTTATTCTCCAACCTTGCCTTTTAAATAAAATGACATTATATCTTGAAATTGATGCCTTCTAGAACATATAGATCCATTTTCACACTTGTATAACGTTCTGTGATGTGAATAACTTAAATTTTTTTTCTTTACCATCTTGAATCATTTTCAACATAGAGATTTGTAAAGCAAGAGGCATGTATTCACAACCTGCTCCTCCGCCCGTGGCAGACATTACTAATGGATCATGACACACTTTCCCACTGAGCAGAAATGTTCCCTCAAATACCTTCTCAACACAGTGCTCTAATACCTTGTACTCAAAACATAGTCCTAGGACTGGCAGCCACAGGGAGCCTGTTGCAAATGCAGAGTCTCAGACCCAACTCCAAACTCATTCAGTCAGAGTCTGGATTTTAGGAACATTCCCAGGTGATTCACCTGTACAAGGAAGCTTGACAAGTGCTGGTTTAGGCAGCTTCTACTATCAAAGTCATTCCATGGGTGAAATGTGTATAAGCCATTCCAGAGGCACAGTGCAAGGCTCTGTCCTTGGTCCTGTCCTTTCCAAGTGCTTATCTGTGCATCACGGAGAACACAGGAGGCAGGCTGATCTGACCTGCCACAGTAAGAATACCAGAGGGATGGCAGAAACTCTGGATTGTAGTTTCAGGATACAAGCACACTGAGAGGGTGGAATGAAGGAATGACCCTACCCATTGAGCTAAATAAAATTTGACCAAGACAAACAACTTCATAGGAGTATATTTGAAAATAGGGCTTTGGGCAGCATGGTATACAGTATCTGTTTTTGGAACATTGTGTCCCACAGAAGCTTTGCATTCCACATTAGTTTGAGAAACACAACTGTGCTTTTCCTTCCTCTTATAAAGTGCAATCAATGCACTAAAAAATACGGAGGCTCTGAGGTGCCAAATGTAGTCAGTTCTGTTTAACTGATCAGTCCCCAAAGCCCATCCTGTACACCACCTATTAATATCTACAGAACTGGTGCTCCATAGAACACAGTGTAGGAAACACTGGCTTGGGGCTTTAATTTATGGTCTGGGCTATGAAAAAGGCAAAGCTGTCTTTGAAACACATAGAGAAAACTACAGTCTCCAGGGCAAAAGAGAGGAGGCATCCAGCTCCCTGCAGTTTGATGAGCATCATAGGTTTGACTTCATAACATTGAATTTAGAACAGATTTTCCTTTCCTGTCTCAATAGAAAAATGAAAAGTTATACAACCTTTATTCTTTGACCACAAGGAAATAGAATTTAAAATTCATAATAAAAATTTAACCAAAAACTTGTTAACTTGAAAGTTTTTAAAAGTTTTATTTATTTATTTTTAGAGAGAGAGGGGAAAGGAGGAAGCAAGGGAAGGAGGGAAACATCGATGTGAGACACAAACATAGATTGGCTGCCACTCCTATGAGCCTGACCGGAAACCGAAACATTGACCTTTCACTTTGCGGGCCAATACCCAACCTATTGAGTCACACAGATCAGGGCTAACTTGAAAACTTTAATACAAGTTTTCTAAATGATATTTGGTTTTGAAAGGAAATAAAAAAACAAGTTACAAAATATTCAGAAACAAACAATAATTAGAAAGCTACGCGTCAATCCACATCCACAGGTGCACTGATAGCGAAACAAGAAAGACTGACATGAGGTGAATTTTTTTCAGCCTAAGAAACTAGCAAGTGAATAGCAAAGGAAATCCAAAGGAAATCTAAGCAGAAATTACTAAAGATAAAAGCAGAAATAACTAAAACAAAAGCAAATAAAGCCAAATAATAAATTTGACCAATCCAACCAAATGCTAATTCATTGAAAGAAAAACAATAAAATGTATATTTTTTAGTTCTCATTTTTTTAATCCTCACCTGAGGGTATGTTTTGTATTGATTTTAGAGAGAGAGGAAGGGTGAGAGAGAGTGAAATAAACATGGATGTGAGAAAGAGGAACATCGATCAGTTGCCTCTCATATATGTTCTGACCAGGAATTGAACCCACAACCTAGGTATGTGCCCTGCCTGGGAATTGAACTTGCAAACTTTTGTCTGGGACGATGCTCCAACCAAGTGTGCCACCCAGCCAGGGCTAAAATGGACATTTTAAAAAAGTGTTATCAAATAGTGAAAAGGAAACAATAAAAATATTGGTTTGACCAAAAAGTTTTTTTAGTTTTTTTATATGATGACTCTAATAGTGTTTAGTTGTGTTTAACTTCATTCGAAACAATTTTGTTAGATTGTATTGTGACAGCTGTCATATCAGTGTGCATTTAAAAGCCTTATAAAAATTGGTGATTTTTGTGCAGCCATTTTAATACTAAAGATGGAAGAAAATATGCAACATTTTTGGCGTATTGTGCTTTATTACTTCAAGAAAGTTAAAACCTCAATCGAGCCCGGCTGGTGTAGCTCAGTGGATTGAGCGTGGGCTGGGAACCAGGCGGTCCCGGTTCGATTCCCAGTCGGGGCACATGCCTGGGTTGCAGGCCAGGTCCCAGTGAGGGACATGTGAGAGGCAACCATACATTGCTCTTTCTCCCTTCCTTCTCCTCTCTCTGAAAATAAATAAATAAAATATTAAAAAAACCTCAACCAAAATGCAAAAAGAAAAGATTTGTGCAGTGTATGGAGAAGGTGCTGTGACTGACTGAACACGTCAAAAGTGGTTTGTGTAGTTTCTTGGTACAATTGACATTTCGGCGAAATGTTTCCTTGGTGTGGGGCCGTCTTATGCATTGGAAGATGTTTAGCAGCACCCCTGGCCTCTACCCACTAGAAGCCAATAGCAGGAGATAGCTGACATACTCAAAATTCCAAATTAATAAAGTTATTGGTGAAAATGAAAAACGTGTCATTTATTTTATGGAAAAAATTAAACAAACTTTTTGGACAACCCAATTGCATTTGCAATAAGAAGAACAATGTACAGATATCACCAGAAAAAAACACCAGGCACAGCTTTACAGCAATGCATTAAAAAATTTAGACAAATAGCTATAACATTTGTGAATGAAATACAAATACCCAATAAACATATGAAAAGATGGAAAATATATAGGAAAGCAAGTTTGGTGTCATTATAAGGAAAAATTTCCTAGCCAACCGGGATGACCCCAGAATGAGACAGATGATCTGTTACCAAAGGTCATCTCGGGCTCAGACACTGGCTGAGAGGTAGACCAGCTGTCAGAAGCAACGAGGCTGGTGCTTCAGGGCCACTGGAATAAAGAATTCTCTATTTCTTTGATTTTCATGATCCACTTCCTTTAGCTATTCCCTTAGCTGTTTGTCGTTTTTACCAATGGCCCTTGTCGCTACAGGCAGCATAGCTGCTCTGATGATCTCTTAGAGATGAGGGGGCAGAGGAGGGTCAGTGGGTATGACCTGTTTGCCTGGACCTAGAGGAGGCCAGGAAGCCAGAGCAGAGGCCCCTTAACACCAGCAGCTTTCCAGTTTCCCCGGACACATGTGGGAATGCTTCTGGAATAACTGGGCTCAAGTTAGAGCCAGGTTATGTCTCATGACTAGGCTCTGGGGCAAAACTCCGGCACAGAGAGGAAGTGAGCAGCCCACAGGCTGGACAACACGGCTGTGACTCACTAGTTGTGTGGGGTATAGGCCACACCCCTCTCATGCCAGATGCTGCAACAGTAGGTCAGCTTGAAGCTGCACTGGAAGTAGGTGGTGCCGTGATGGCGGGTGGGCTTCACTGGGTACCCCTGTCCCTGTGAGGGCTGGAGAAGCAGGTGCTGACCTGAGTAAGCAGGGAGGGGAGCCACCTTCTAGTGGAAAGAGCCCACAAAGTTTCCCAGCTTTGGCGTTTAGCTCAGGCTCTTCCCTCAGCCCCAGCTCTATTCTGCCCATACACCCACACAGGCCCAGGCTGGGATAGCCCTGCCCAGGAATAGCCAGGCCAGTCACGGGCAGTAAACCAAGTAGGTGACACATCATTGCCACATTGCCACACTGGCAGGCCTCCTTCTAACTGTTCTGGGACTGGCCTTGGGCCATTCCACCGGCCATTCAGGGTGGAGTCATTCTTGGCGGACATTGCCTTCCTTGATGAAGGATGTGAAATGCTTCTTTGTCCTCCTAGAATTCAGGAGAATCCCAGAAAAGGCAAGACCAGGAAGCACATAAAAGAGCATTTCTTTAAAAATAAAAATGTCAAAACCCCAAACATACCCAAAGAACCGTCTTCCTTTTTACTTGCACGTGGGACTCAGTGGTTTACACCTTGAATGTTTCTGGGCTCAGACAGAACATCACTGACCTGGGTCAGCTCTCATCACCCCTTGTGGACATGAACTTGTTCATCTACCCACTGACCCCTTTGTTTCCGATCTCCTGCCCCCGCCTCTAGAGTCCCCAGCTGCAAACAATACAAATCTGAGCCCCTGTTTAAAGCTTCTAGGTGCCCCCATTGAAAGTGGGGAAGTGATGCAGGGAAGAAAAAGAACCTAAAGATCTTGATCACCTGCAATCCCACTGGGAGAGCATAGTCCGGCTCACCCACTCGGCCGTGTTCCTGTTCCAGGTGAGCTGAGGGCTATGGCAGGTGACAGGTGGCACTCTTCCACTACAGTTGTTCCACTCATCCAGGTGGAAAGTGGTATTTAATTAGTGAGTGGCAGGAGACTCGACAAATATCTGCATAAAAGGACTTTTGTCCACATAGGACAAAAATCCCGGCACATTTTCCTTGTCCTTGTTGTTGGTTGCTCTGGAGCAAGAGTGGCAGAGGAAGAGAAGAAGCCATTTTGGAAGATGCATGGGATTTTTTGATTGTTTATTTTTCCTTCTTTGCTAGGAGCTGATGATGCTCCATTTTCGGGAGAATGGAACAAAGTGGTTGTCAAGGGAGGCACTCAAGAGTCTCAGATGCCTCAGAAATGACGGTCAAACTTGAAAGTGGGAGTGTATTTTACTCCAGCCATTAGTGACCGTCAGCTCAGGAAGTAAGCATCACAGGGCTGTGTGGCGTTCACTGCAGAGCAGGGGCATGTTAAGAACACACAAATACACAGACAGATGCAGACTCAGGAACAGATGTGTGAAAATAGGGAGATGGAGAAAGGGACATGAACATGTACATAAGGATATATAGCCTTATATAGTGATATATATATATATATATATATATATATATATAGCAAGATGAATATAAACAATATGTTCATTTAGAAAAAAATATAAAGAAAAATATAATGAAAGTGTTTTTTTATATGAGAGTTTATTTCTCTACGTATGGTGAGGCTGCAGGTAGATGTCTTTCCTTTTTGCTTTTTTAATATATTCTACTTTTCCTGAAATGAAGTTACATCATTTGTCCAAAAGGAAGTTATTTTCTTAAGAAAAATAAAGTGATAGAGAAAGTATAAAACAGTTTTTAGGAAAGGCTTTAGACTAGCAAATAGATTCAGTTATCGCCCATCTAGTTAAGGTGTTGAGGTAAATAGAGGGCTTCTAGCATCAGGAAAAAGGAGGCATTGAATACCCTGGGAAAATGTCAAAGCTATGTCTGGTCCCAAACAGCTAATAATGTGCCTATTTATGTTTTAGTTCTGTATAATAGTTTACTACCGATAAATGACAGCCCATGATAAATATCCGGTTTTCAACCAAGTTGTTTCAGCAATACAGTAGTCAGTAGTGATTCTAGATGGGTGTTCCTGATACAAAAAAATCTTTTTTTTTAAAGATTTTATTTATTTTTAGAGAGAGGTGAAGGAATGGAGAAAGGGAGAGAAACATCAATGCATGGGTGCCTCACTCATGCCCCTCCACTGGGGACCTGGCCTGCAACCCAGTCATGTGCCCTGACTGGGAATCAAACCAGTGACCCTTTGGTTTGCAGGCTGGCACTCAATCCACTGAGCAACACCAGCCAGGGCCAAAAAAACTTTTTACATGTACATTGCTTTCATAATCTGTGGCACAACTTTAAATAATTGATGACACCTGAATAGGTTCATCATTAAATGGACTCATCTCATTATAAACGACTTTCATCCTTTGAGAAGGTATTTGAAATATCCCTTCAAAGCATCAAAAGTTATCTTTTTTGACAGAAAGTTTATAATTTATTTTAAATATATTTTTATTATGCTATTATAGTTGTCCCATTTCCCCCCTTTATTCCCCTCTGCCCTGCACACTGCCTCCCACCTGCCTTCCCCCTCTTAGTTCATGTCCATAGGTCATACATATACGTTCTTTGCTTCTCCATTTCCTATATTGTTCTTAACCTCCCCCTGTCTATTTTCTACCTACCATTTATGCTATTTATTCCCTGTACCTTTTTCCCCTCTCTCTCCCTCCCACTTCCTCCTACTCCTTCCGCTGATAACCCTCCATGTTATCTCCATTTCTGTGATTCTGTTCCCATTCTAGTTGTTTGCTTAGTTTGTTTTTGTTTTTTTTTTTTTTAAGGTTCAGTTGTTAATAGTAGTGAGCTTGTTTTCATTTTACTGTTCATAGTTTTGATCTTCTTTTTCTTAGATAAGTCCCTTTAACATATCGTATAATAAGGGCTTGATGATGATGAACTCCTTTAACTTGACCTTATCTGGGAAGCACTTTATCTACCCTTCCCTTCTAAATGATAGTTTTGCTGGATAGAGTCATCTTGGATGTAGGTCCTTGCCTTTCATGACGAGGAATACTTCTTTCTAGCCCCTCCTTGCCTGCAAGGTTTCTTTTAAGAAATCAGCTGACAGACTTATGATAACTCCTTCATAGGTAATTGTCTCCTTTTCTCTTGCTGCTTTTAAGATTCTCTCCTTATCTTTCATCTTGGGTAATGTAATTATGATGTGCCTTGGTGTGTGCTTACTTGGGTCCAACTTCTTTGGGACTCTCTGGGCTTCTTGGACTTTCTGGAAGTCTATTTCCTTTGCCAGATTGGGGAAGTTCTCCTTCTTTTTTTTTTCAAATAAGTTTTCAATTTCTTGCTCTTCCTCTTCTCCTCCTGGCACCCCTATAATTTGGATGTTGGAACGTTTAAAGATGTCCTGGAGGTTCCTAAGCCTCTCTTCATATTTTTGAATTCTTGTTTCTTCATTCTGTTCTAGTTGAATGTTTCTTTCTTCCTTCTGGTCCACACTGTTGATTTGAGTCTTGGTTTCCTTCCCATCACTGTTGGTTCCCCGTATATTTTCTTTTATTTCACTTTTCATAGCCCTCATTTTTTCCTCTATTTTGCAACCATGCTCAACCATTCTGTGAGCATTCTGATTACCAGTGTTTTGAACTGTGCATCTGATAATTTGGCTATCTCTTCATCGCTTAGTTATATTTTTTCCGGTGCTTTGATCTGTTCTTTCATTTGGGCAATTTTTTTTTTTTTTTGTCTTGGCATGTTTGATTGGCCCGTCCTGGTGAACACCTAAGGCTCAAAAGTTATTGCTAACTGCCCCGACTGGTGTGGCTCAATTGGTTGGGTGTGGTTCTCCATATCGAAAGGTCAGTCATGGGTTCTTCCTGGCCATGGTGTGGGAGGCAGTCAGTCCATGCTTCTCTCTTGCATTGATGTTTCTCTACCTCTCTTTCTTACTCCCTTCCCCTCTCTCTAAAAATAAATAAATAAAAACCTTTTTAAAAAGTTACTGCTAACCATATGTGAGGACTAAGATAAGTTTAGAAGAGGCCTTCATTAGTTTTCTGTTGCTGCGTAAAAATTACCATCAACTTAGCAGCTTAAAAGAACACCTGTAGTCATCTGTAATCAGACATCTGGGCAGGCTGGGCTGGGTCTTCTGCTCAAGATCTCACAAGGTTGAAGTCAAGGTGTAGGCCAGGCCATAGTCTTCTCTGGAGCTTCTACTGGATGCTTCCAAGCTGCTTCAGGTGTCAGCAAAATTCAGTTCCTAGCTGTTGTAGGACTGAGGGCTTGTTCCACACTGGCTGTCAACCAGGGGCCACTCTCTTGGTTCCTTAATGCCACCCACATTCCTTCGAACGGGAATGGCCTGGCAAGTCATTCTCAGGCTATGAATCTCTCTTTTCTCTTCTGCTTTCTTCTGCTTCCTTCTGTTGCTTTGTATAGGGCTCACGTGATTAGATCGGGCCTACCCAGGTAACCTTGTATTTTAATGCCCATGGATTGGGAACTTAAATTATGATTACAAGATGCTTTCGCAGCACTCCCTAGGTTAGTGTCTGATTGACTGACCTGGGGATGAGGATCCTGGGTGAAGGGAATCCTTCTCTAGAATTTTGGCTATTAAAGGCATGAAATATGCGGCTCAAGATGGACCAAGTGCCCCACTTGAAAAAATAACTGTGTTCTTTTTAGCACACAGAGAAATTATTAAAACAATGTTAAGTAACCTTAAAATTTTAAGTAATTACAATAATTTTAAATAATGTACTCGTCTGCTGTTAGTTTCAATTATACCCCAGGGCTACCCTGCCTCCAGGCCAGAAGACCAGCCTTTCCTTCTTCCATACTATGACTCATTTTTTTTTTAAATGGTGTCAGTGGTCCATTTTTTTTAATGTTTATTTATTTATTTTTAGAGAGCAGGGAAGGGAAGGTGAAAAAGAGGGAGAGAAACATCAATGTGTGTTTGCCTCTCACATGTCCCCCACTGGGGACCTGGCCCGCAACCCAGGCATGTGCCATGATGAGGAATTGAACTGGCGACCCTTTGATTTGAAGCCTGCATTGAATTCACTGAGCTACACCAGCCAGGGCTCTTATCACTCATTATTAAGCGAATGTAAAGTCCAGTGTTTCCAGAACAGCTTCAGGAGCTCCAGGACAGTCTTCACAGGAAAGTCACGGGTGAGGGAAGGAGTGGGAAGTGCCCAGGCCTGGACACACATACCCAGTGAGAGGGTCTGGACCCAGTGCTGACAGCAACTACTGCCAGGGGTGTCCAACCTGTTGGTGTCTCTGGGCCACACTGAAAAAAAGAAGAGTTGTCTTGGGCCACACATTAAATATACAAATACTAAAGACAACTTATGTGCAAAACAGTGGTTTTAAGTAGATTTAAATTTTGTGTTGGGCTGCATTCATAGACATCCTGGGCTGCATGCGACCTATCGGCTGTGGTTTGGACAACCCTGGACCGTAGACAGAGGCAGAGCACACAGATGGAGCCAGCTTAGAGGCCTTCTGCTTCCTTCCTTGGGCCTTGGCTGAGTGGCTCAGACTGCAGGCTCCAGGGTGCTGCTGTCAGGGCGCTGCTGGAGAGACGGAGCTGGAGCCAGGTTCAGGCTGAGGCCCGACTCCAGTGACTACGCTGAGGCCCGGGTGAAGAGCAGATCACAGACCCTGGATGAGCAGGCTGCCAGCTCAGAGACAGGCGAGCCCAAGGCCAGTCTGAGGCTTGGGTTGTTGGAGGCTTACACACCCAGACAAGGGCTTCCTTGTCTCCCTCAACACCACACTTTGCTTATTTCTACAACTACGTTCTCCCTGGCTTGTGGTAGAGTATTCCTTGCGCCACCAGCCTACTCCTTTGTGTGGTACTTCTGGCAGCAGCTCCCTTCAAGGTACAGCTTGCCCCCTGGCCAGCTCTTGGGCTTCCTGGGCCTGCCCATCTGGCACCAGCTTTCCCAGCAGATTCTGGTCATGCCCGCCCTGCAGGGGACTCTGTTGAAGGCCCAACCTTGACCAGCTCTTTGTACCCATCTCCCAACAGGTTTGCTGTGGACAGCTGACACCCGCAATCTTCAGAATACTGCCCTTGGGCACAGGAGCCTACAGGACTGCTTGGAGGGCTAGAAGTATTGGGGAGTTTTTAAGTGCCCCTTCCCCTGGTCAGTAGCCAAAGACCAGAATGGCAGTACAAGAGCCCAACTCCTTTGTCTGGCTCTTAAAGTTTCTTCTCAGAAGTGACACATCACTCAAACTCTTTTCCCTGGCCAATGAGAGTCATCCAGTGTCATCCAGCACAACGGGATGAGGAAGTACAATATGAACAGAAGCCCAGGAGAACTGGGCACACTTGTCAATCAGTTGTTCTAATACCACTTATTATTAAACAGCCCATCCTTTCTCTAGTGATTTTAATTGCCCATATACCATATACAAAATTTTTATTGATATTTAGGCCTCTTTTGGGCTAGTTTTTTTTTTTTTAAGATTTTATTTATTTATTTTTAGAGAGAGGGAAAGGGAGGGAGACAGAGAGGGAGAGAAACAACAATGTATGGTTGCTCCTCACATGGCCCTCACGGGGACCTGGCCCGCAACCCAGGCATGTGTCCTGACTGGGAATCGAACCGGGACCCTCTGGTTCCCAGCCAGCGCTCAATCCACTGAGCTACACCAGCCAGGCCTGGGCTAGTTTTTTTGTCCCACTGATTTCCCTTTGAACACCTGTATAGAATAGCCCTGTTTTAATTTCTGTAGCTTTATAATGCCACTTAATATCAAAGACGGTAAGTACTCCTTCAAGAGTCTCCCTTGAAATGTTTTCTATTATTATTGCTTAACTTTCTAGATAAATTTGGGAGAATCACTTTGTCAAGTCCTCCTCACCCCTCCTGTGTGATTTTGCTTAGCATGGGATTGCATTTGTAGACAAATTTACACCTCTTTACACTATGAGATCTACTAGTTTGATAAAATCTTTTAAGTCAAGTGTCTCAGTAAGGTTTTGTGATTTTCTTCAAATTTACTCAGTAACTTCCTATTAATGTGAGAGCCAAGTCCTTTTGTTTCATAGTTATTATGAATGAGACCCTTATTTTATTATGTTTTCTAATCATTATTCTAGTAGAGTAGAAGGGCTCTTGACTTTGTTACTATTTATCCAACTGAACTCTCTTATTAGAAATCTCTTGGCTTTTTGTAAATAATTTCTATTTATTTACAAATTATAATTAGTGTCTCACTCTCTTCCTTTTTTTAAAAGCCGATTCTATACTTCCCGTTTCTGCAGCAAGAGTGAAACCTGCGGTGTTACTGTTACCATGTTCATTTCCACTCTTTTCTTTGACCACGAGACCACTTCCCTCCAGTCTGGCAGCCGCTAGAGTATTCCGTGCCTGTTACTGCCTTAAGGAAGGATGACACAGTAGAATGCACAGGAAAAGAAAGTCAAGTTCTTGGCACTTAGTTTCAAATGTCTTTATCAGATTTAGAAGAGCAGATGCTGAAGTGACTGAGCCTTTATGGCAGGTTACTCAGCGTGACCTCTGGACCACTGCTGGTCCGTGAGCTCTTTGTCACTGGTCCATGAGTGAAGGACAGACACTGAGAGCAAGAATTTAGAAACTTTTAAAGCAAACTGATGTTGCCACAATATCCAAAAGCACAATTGGCAGACTCATCTCACTGAATAGCGTATAGACCAAAAATATTAATCCATGACAATTGAAAGTAAAATAAAGGGATCCTCACCACAGATTGTTTAACCTTTCAGTTAACTTTTTAAATTAATGTGCTTGGTTTGGTGCTTCTTAAGATGAACTAAAAGGCTCTGGGTTTAGAGAAAAGAGAAGAGTTAGAAGGAAGCAAGCTGGTTGAAAATTTCAGCTTGTTCCTGCATCCTGTGCCCCTTCCCCCTCCAAGCCTGAGCGTTGCCATAAATGGAGGGTGGGGGCTGGGAGGGAAAGCTGCCAGCGGGAGAACAAGCGATATCCTTGACAGACTGGGAAACTGTGCCCTTTTTCTAAGTAGAGCCTGGGAAGCAGCAAGATCCTATCATTTCTGTGAGAAATGAAAAGGCTATGATAGGCAGGCTGAACAGCTGGATTGGAGACAGCCCACACATTTCCCACATGCCCCATCATGGGGCGGGAAGCAGCAGAATGATTTAGTAAGTGTCCAGAAGGAGCCCAAAGGCAGTAAAGAACTTTGGACCCTCCCACCAGGCAGGTATAAGGGCCACCTCATGCTCTCATGTGTCCAAATGGAATGCAGAAGGGGCTGAGAGAGACCTTAAGAAAATGTGCCACTGAAAATAAGGGACAACACCATAGCTACCTGTATGCGCCAACCCCTGAAGTCTAGACAAAACAAAGTACGTCTCAGAAGATGCCAGAGTGGACACAAGGAGCCAGATGCTTCCCCCGCACCGGAGGCCTTGAAGCTATTGGATCCCCTTCTCCAACAGAGATGGCAAATTGGGGGGAGAGGAACACTCATAATGACAGCGTCCATTTCAATCACCTAAGAGAGTGATGATCATGATTGAAATTCAATGGAATGATTTTAAAGAGCAGAAAAAATTGGAACACCTCACTTTTTCCAAACTTGAATCTATGAACTGAGAGTGATGTCTGCTTTTGCTTTGTATAACCAGAATGACGAATGTCAGGGGGCACCTTTACCTTTTTTGCTGATTTTAATGGAAATGCGTCTGGTATTTTACTGTGTGGCATTTGCTATTGATTCTTCATAGTTCTTTTTTTTTTTTTATGTTAAGATCTACCTGTATGAAGTTGGCTAGAGAGATTTAATTCATTTTGTTATTAAATCAGGCATAGATGTTGAATTTTATCTAATGTCTTTTTGGCCTCTATCAAGAGGGTCATATAATTTTTCTACTTGAACCTATTAAGATAATGAATACACCACAGATTTTCTTTTTTTTTTTAAAGATTTTATTTATTTTTATTTTTTTAGAGAGAGGAGAAGAGAGGGAGAAAAACAGCAATGTATGGTTGCCCTCACCAGGGACCTGGCCTGCAACCCAGGCATGTGCCCCGACTGGGAATCAAACTGGGACCTTTTGGTTCCCAGCCCGCGCTCAATCCACTGAGCTACACCAGCCGGGATAGAGTTTCTTAATATACCTTTGACTTTGCCTGTGTGTAGTGCACAGCTGTATTTGATCTTACAATTTATTTACAATTTTAAGATCAATATTCATAAGTGAATTTGGTGTGTGCTTTTTAAAAACATTCATTTGGAGCCCTGGCCAGGGCAGCTCAGTTGGTTGGAGCATCATCCCATAAACGGAAAGGTCACGAGTTCCATCCCAGGTCAGGGCACATGCTTAGGTTGTGGGTTCTGTCCCTGGTATGGGAGGCAACCAACCAATGTTTCTCTCTTGCATTGATGATTCTCTTCCTCTCTCTCCCTCCCTTTTCCTCTCTCTAAAATCAATGAGCGTGTCCTCGGGTGAGGAAAAAAAAAAAAAACACATTCATTTGGACAAGCTTTTATATGGGGGTTATACTAGGCTTATAAAATGAATAGTGATACCTCTAAACTTTTCTCATGCTTTAGATTTTCACATAATGTTGCACCTAATAATCTATTCTGAGTGTCTACCCCTGAACCCTAGGTTTCATCTGAAAACAGTATTCTCAGCCTCCAGGTGTTCCCCTGCAATGGCCTCTCCAATCTCATCATGAATATGAATCTTCTTTTTATACAAGTTTCCCCTGTTACTGGATGCAACCCTCCTCCAATTCTCCTGCTCCAATTTTTATGTCCCTGAATCTTTTTTTAATTGTTGCTCAAGTACAGTTGTCTCCATTTTCACCCCACTACTTCCTCCTGTTCCATCCATCCCTGCCTCCACCCTCACAGGCACTCACTTTGGCTTTGTCCATGTGTCCTTTATAAATGTTCCTTGATGGACCTTCTCCTATTTTCCCCCATTATTCCTTTCCCCCCTGAATCTTTTCATGAGCCAAGTGCTTCTTCTCGTCTTTACCCAGAGGAGTCTGCTTTTGTCCCGTTTCAGGGGTTTCATGGGCTTGATCAAAGACGGGGGTTTTCCATTCTAATCTTCGAGTCGCAGAGAAGACAAGTCATGCTTTCTTTGGATTTATTAACCAGATAGAGAGAACGCGTGGAGAGCGAAGAGAAGAGCCCCAATAGGCTAGACTCTTTCCCGTGGCACAGAGGGCTCTCCAAGATCTTACCTGCCTGCTTTCTCTCCTCGGGCCCTCCTATTACAACCTACGGGCCATAGAGAGGTCAGCAGCTCTCAGGCCACATCTGCTTGGCCGCCTCTCACCGTGCTGCGCATGCTGCCCATCTCTTCAAGATGCCCATGTTTTGGACCTGGCTGGTGTAGCTCAGTGGATTGAGCGCGGGCTGGGAACCATGCGGTCCCGGTTCGATCCCCAGCCAGGGCACATGCCTAGGTTGCAGACCAGGTCCCCGTGAGGGCCATGTGAGAGGCAACCATACATTGCTGTTTCTCTCCCTCTCTGTCTGCCTTCCTTACCCTCTCTCTAAAAATAAAATAAAAATAAAATTTAAAAAAAAATCTAAAAAAATAAAAATAAAAATAAAAAAAAAAGATGCCCATGTTTTGGGAGGTGCTTCCTTGAGTTTTCACTTTTATGGTAATTATTTCAGCCATACATTTATGTTTTATGTACTTTTCTGTGTAGGTATCATATTTTACAATGAAAAGGGTTTAAGAAGTATCTGCATATATTTCTATTCATGCGTTTTTCCTGGAAGAATATAATGGCAAACTGTTATTGGGAGGCTCTTTAATCTTAATATAATTCCATATTTAAATAAATTAAATGATTAATTTTCCAGGCCTGGCAAATGACCAGGTAGCAGGAAAACCCTGGGCTGACCCCCAGCGACCAGAGACACTCTCACAGTCTTGGCCATGTCCAGAGAGATTTCAACAGGCAGCTTTCTCCTTCATGGACCACCAACAGCCATGACCTGACCCGTTGCCTTCTACGGTCATTGCAGACTGTCAATCACTCACAGGGGTTTGAACTCAGGACCTAACCTTTGCCAGGTCTGACTCTGCACATTCCAGGGGCTTTCTAAGACCCTCAAGAGCAATTAGACTTAATATATTTATTGAGCACTTTTGGTACATGAGTCAATTAGTGAGGTAGTGCCTGGGTCTCCTAACTTGGTTAGGTCAGCAGAAGTGTGAGCGAAGGGCCAAGAACCAGGTGGAATAACTGAGAGAGGGCGCTGGTCCTCGAAGGTTAAGCAGCAAGTGGGACGACGCTATCGATGACCCAAGCTCATCTAAATATGGGTGGTGGGAACGCAGCAGAATCTAGGCCCTGGAAGGGTCTGGGGGAGAAGAGAACATGGGTACCAGCAAAGGGCCTGTGGTGGGGATCTGTGCAGGAGAGCAGGAAGGAGGTATACGAAAACAAGGCCAAAGACAAGGACTGGGTGAGGCAAGAGAACATGATCAGGGCTCAGATACTGAAATCATAACTCACCTTTCCATCCTATTGTGGCACAGATGCAAAGAGAAAAAAACATTTGTGTATTGCTTTGCGGTGGCATTGACAGCTAGGAACCCTTCACCCAGGACTGATATAGACCGTAGGACCCGCACAGTCCTAGGAGATTAGTTCATCTGCTCAGTAACAAGTAGACTGGGCAGACCCTCCCCACTCTGACCTTGCTCTGAAACACTAGACAATGATGAATCCTGGTTGCAGAGGAGAAGCGTAGAAGCAGCATGGTTTTATAATGTTTTTTTTTTATTTTTTTTTTATTTTTATTTATTTTTAGAGAGAGGGGAAGGGAGGGAGAAAGAGAGGGAGAGAAACAGCAATGTATGGTTGCCTCTCACATGGCCCTCATTGGGGACCTGGCCCGCAACCCAGGCATGCGCCCCGACTGGGAATCGAACTGGGACCGCCTGGTTCCCAGCCCGCGCTCAATTCTAATGTTTTATAATATTGAACTCCCCCCACAAAAAACTCAGGAAACTGGCAATGCCAAGTACCTAAAAGTGGGGGTAGAGGTGAAATATGCAGGAGTGGGCTGGCTAAAAGTCAATTTAAGACTCAGATTTTTAAGCCCTGGCTGGTGTAGCTCAGTGGATTGAGCGCGGGCCTGCAAAACAAAGAGTTGCTGGTTCGATTCCCAGTCAGGGCACATGTGTGGGTTGCGGGCCAGGTCAACCCAGGAGTGTGCCTGTGGTTGCAAGAGGGTGTGAGAGAGAAACCACAGAGTGATGTTTCTCTCCCTCTCTTTCTTTTTCCCTTCCCCCTCTCTAAAAATAAGTAAATAAAGTCTTTTAAATAAAAATAAAAAGAAAAAGCAACATAGAATAAAGGAAGGCATGAAGGGAGAAGGAAACTTTAAAAACAAATCATAAACATCCTCAGAGATTCATTCATTCATCCTTTCGCTCAACAAAGATTATTGGTGCCCCAGGTGCCAAGCACGGTTCTAAGGTGCTACAAACATCAGCATACAAAAGAGAGATGTCTGCCCTTACAAGCTGATCAATTTTTTATTGAATTTATTGGCGTGACAATGGTTAGTAAAAGTATATACGTTTCAGGGGTATAATTCTTAATACATCATCTGTATATTATATTGTGTTCACCACCCCAATTTAAGTCTCTTTCCATGACCTCTTATCTCCTCATTACCCTCTCCTACTCCCCCACCCCCTTTCCCTCTGATAATCGTGATACTCTTGTCTGTCTGTAAGGTTTGTTTTTAAAAATATTTTGAGAGTATGTTTATTAAAGCTGGAGGCCGTGAAACAAGGAAGGGTTAGGACAGAAGAAGCAACAGGAGAGCGTAAGCGGGGCTGCTTTGGCTCACTGGAAAGTCAGAGAAAAAAGAGCCCTGGAGAAAGGTTCAGAGGATTAGCCAGGGGACAGTCTGCCACTGCCTGCTGCTCCCCTGGTTGCAAGTCTGGTAGGGACCCCTCGCGTTTAGGGGATGCACACCTGAAAGGGAAGAAAGGTGTAGGAATGCTCTGAGGAGGGACAGTGCCTGCGCTGATTTTCCTACTGGGGTGTGGTGAGGGAGTGCAGTGGTACGGGAAACAACGAGACATAATAAATAACATTGATAGTGAGTTAGAAAGCGACAATTGCTACTTAAGCAGGAGAAGGGGGACCAGGAGCGTGGCAGGAGGGATTGACAGTGTGGACAGCTGCAGGATTAAACACAGAGGCCAGGAGAGGCTTTAGAGTGATGTGATTGGAGCGAAGTCTTGAAGGAGGGATTGTGGACAGAAGGGCGAGCTAAAGCCCAGGTCCTGCGGTGCGCGTGGGCCTGGCGACGTCAGGGAACACCGAGGGGGCTGGTGCGGCTGGAGCAGAAGGAACAGGCGTGGGGCAGCCAACGGCAGAGAGGCGGGCGGAAAAGAGAGCATGGTGAGCCCAGCTGACGCAAGAATGCAGGCTTTTCATACGAGTCAGGTGTGAAGCCACTGTGGAATTTTGAGAGAAATGACATATTTTAAAAGGATCACTATGACTACTATGCTGATGTGTGCATATTTTATGTAGAAAAGGGTATATATTAAGATGTTATGGCCACAGAATAAAAATTTATTGTTATAAAAAAATACCCGGCCCTGGCTGGTGTTGCTTAGTGGATTGAATGCCGGTCTGCAAACCAAAGGGTCGACGATTCGTTTCCCAGTCGGGGCACATGCCTGGGTTGTAGGCTGGGTCCCCAGTAGGGAGTGTGCAAGAGGCAACTACACATTGCTGTTTCTCTCCCTCTCTTTCTCCTTCCCTTCCCCTCTCTCTAAATATAAATAAATAAAATCTTAAAAAGAATAAAAAATAATAAATTAAAAAAAATTTCAGGTTACAGAAAACAGAGATATTGAGTGAAGGAAATTATCATTGACATTAGTTTCAGAAAATCACCTAACACCAAAAGACATGAGTTTCCAGACTGAAAGGACCCAGAGTACCTGGCAAAATGGGTAATGGGTGCTAAGTAAAAACAGGGCAACAATAAGACACATCACTGTGAAATTTCAGGACACCGAAGAAACTCCTACAAGCGTCTAGACAAAACCAGTAGTAAAATGAAAACCTGCGGAGTGGCACCAGGCACCTCCACAGACGTCACAAGCCCGAAGGCGTTGCTGTCACATCCTCACTTCCCAGGGACGATGAGCAGAGAGCGAGCAGGACAGCAGGCCCTGGAGAGAGACCTTCGGGATGAAGTGGGTGGAATACTGGGAGACAGACAAAGGGCCGCAGTTTGAATTAGGGATGGGCTCACAGAAAACCATGCAAACAAAAAAACAAGGTTGTTCCTTCCAGGGAAAGCTACAAGTTGTGCCAGAAGTGGGAAGTAAGTCATGGTGTATGTCTGGCTTAGCTGCCCGAATAGGGTTTATATAAATTCTTAGTAATGCCGACATTTAATATTGACCCAATTAAAATGACACAATTCTATGAAGAAAACGGAGGGGCTGCCAGTACGTGAATGACGGGGGATGGGAGGGACCTAGGCACCTAGGACTTGTCACCTAGGAAACCTTAATCCTCAACTCTCAATGCCCAGCCTGGGGGTGCCCAGACCACAGCACCCCATTACAGTCTGGGGCCAGCCCAAGTTCCCCTGCCCCCCAGGAGCCCTGTCTCAGCCAGACCTTTCCAGAGCCTGCTAACCCTCCGTTCCTCTCCAATCCACTCAGGAGAGCAACAATTTTCTAAGTTACTCATTTATTAATATTACTTATTACATTTGTTTAGCGAGTTCCGTATGGACCTTTCTCCTTAAGTAAGTTACAAACTTCTGGGGCAAGTGGATGATTCCTTTTTGATACCTAGCAAAGTGCCATGTCTGAGTAGGTGCCCCCCAAAAAGTGTTTCATGGATGAACTTAAAAGTAGAATTCAAGGTGAATTACCAGACAAATTAAGATCAAAGTCTAAACATAAGCCCAAGGTTAGATGAAAGCTGCAACTGGCGACAGGACGTGTGGAGGACCTGATTGTGTCAAGACAGAGCTGCTTTCAAAGCTCTGTGGTCTACCTTTTTGGTTAATGTTTAAGTTGGCTTGTTTTAATAAAGAAATAGTTTGCCCCCAAGGTGCTCTCTAGTATCAAGTTTCGGTGCCCTGGGCCTCTGCAAGTGCATGTGGGTCCCCATGCCAACAGCCTATGTGACTTTATAGACTTTGTGCCTGCCTTGTTTTCCTCGGTTGCAAAACCCTAATCTCTGTCCTTTGACAAGTAAACTCCTTTATTGCCAATGGATGAGATAAGACCAAAGGAGACGGAAAACTCCCTGGTCCCTCCCTGGAGGCGGGATGCAAACACCTGGGCGAGAAATGCAATAGAAGATTTCCTTCCGGTCAGTGTTCAGAACTTCAGAACCAGCAGGAGTCCTTGATCTTGGGCCGGCATCAGTCCATGGCTCCTCCGGTCTCACTGCGGTTTCATTCACCATTACATGGGGCAAACACTTGGCATTTTCTGACATCCTCAAGAAGGGGAAACTTGAACTCTCAGCAAGTGCTTTGTCAGTAGGTCTTAAAATGTTCAGATCACAGCTCCGGGGACAGGAGTCTGTGGCTATGCCCGGAGAGATTGGACTTACCCCAGCTCGTCACGGCCACTCCTCTCACCTGGTGCAAGTCATTTTCTCACTCTGCCAGGCCGCACACCCTCCTAAGCTGTGTCGGTGATTCTGTTGCTGTCATCTTTTCAGTTGCAGGGGGGATATTGGCCATGTGGGTGGTGGTCTCAGTGCCAGCTCCACAGGTATTAATCCTATAGAAAACCCTCTTGAAGGATTAGCATCTTGGCCAAGAAACTTGATCCTTCAGAGTGCGGTATTTTCTAGCTGGCTCTTCTAAAGTTAGCGAGAGAAATGAGCAAAGGGAGGCAGCGGAGAGTCAGACAGGGAGGCAAGCCTGCACCTCCAGCGTGCAAGCTCAACTCCTGAGCCACCAGGTCTGCCTCCCACAGAAACCAAGAGAAAAGATGTCCTGCCCTTCCCTGGGTCATAAACGACACATTGTTCCCTTCCCCTGGCCTTCCGAGCACCGAAGTGCTTCCAGTCCGGCCACAGGTCTTTCCCGCCCGTGCGACTTGTTTTCATTTCTCACTGCTCACAAAGCTTTTATCGTCATAAAGCTCCCTGCATTGTTCCCTTGCCATTTCTGTGACACTTCCTCAAGACCCCAAGAGTTCCTGTTTTAGCTGGACAGTACAGGTAGATGGAGGAGGGGGTATACCTTCTGGGGACTTTCTGGGTGCCTCCCACCCCCTGCCACCGGCACTGCCAGGAGACCCAGTTGCAAAGTGAGGAGATGGAGTAGGAGGGGCAGGCACCCCAGACCAGTGCTTCTCAGACATTGACATGCAATGGACCACTGTCCAGAGGTTTTGTTCACGTGCAGGTCCTGACTGAGCAGAGCTGGGGCAGGCCCAAGATTCTGCATTTCTAAGGAGTTCCAGGTGACGTTGATGCTGCTGGTCCACAGACCCCACTTTGAAAAGCAACAGGGCAAGACTGAGGCGAGGAAGTACAGAAAAAGCTAAAAATGGGAACCACGGGGAGAACAGAGAGGGAAGAACAAGGTCCAGGGGAGCTGGTCTGATGGAGCTCCAGCTGCAGCACCGCGTTTTCACGGCCTTCCCTGCACGGTCTCCTGGGGCAGGGCCCCTGGGGCCCATGTGCTGTCTACAATGGAGTGCTTTGGTTCTCCTCCATCCCCTCTTGTTCCAGAGGAGGACAGGAGTGCACAGGTCCCAGGCCCAGGTGCACAGTGGAGGAGGAAGTCCAGGGGCTGGTGAGCTCCTCACACCTTCCGGCAGGTGGTTCTGTCAAGGACCGGAGCCCCGCCTTGGCTGGGGCTGACTACCACGCGGGTTCGGGCCCCTAGCTCTCGGGTAGTTTCGCCATGCAGCAGCAGGTTCCTCAGCTTGGCCTTGGGAATCACTGATGGGCTCCCCCCTCCTCCTAAGCTTCACTCCGGGCACTACTCCTGAGGTCAAAGTGTGACCTTCACTTTCTCAAAGAGCAGCTTCCACTAGTGGCTGCTTGCTGTGTCAGTGAAGCACCCTCCCCTGTTGTTTTAATGCTCACACTTACCCTGTGAAGTGTACCCCACTCTGTAAGGTACCTGGGGCTCCAGGGGTAATTTGCCTCGCATCTTGTAGCTACTACGAAGTAAGTGGTCTGTCTTTCCCACCACAGCACTAAACCGCGATTGAACCGCACACCTGTGAGGTCAGGAATCCGTGGGACTGAATCCAGGAGAGAAGCCTCAGGATAGGAATTTAGATGACAGAGCAAGGTAACGAAGGCAGCTTGATTTGGTTTATGAGCCTTTGAAGGCCAGCAGAAAGTCAAGGCTATGATTGTCCCTCTACCAGCTTCCCTCAGCACACCAATAACAGGTTCTTCTGTGCCAGCTAGCAGGGACAACGCAGGACCTCAGAGGAGGGGACTCCCAGGTGGTTGTGAACTGGGTTCCCTGGACTTGACTCACTGGGTAGCATCCACTCTAAAGAGTAGCTGGACTTCCGGGCAGGTGATAGAGGGCCACTCAGGCAAATCTGAATCAAAAGGTACTCGCCCATCTGTTCACGTGCCAAAGGAAGAGTCCCGGGGTGGGAATGCACCCTTGGCTTTGGCTCTTCATTCAATAACCCTAAGTGAGCACCGGCACCGTGCTAGACTCTGCGGGCCCATCAGACACGCTTTGTCCTTATGGAGAAAACGAGCAGGTTGGGTATAAAAGTAAATAAGCGGTTGGCGGTGACTGCAGTGAACTAGAGAATTCTGCCCAGCTAAAGCTGCTTTACCGCCTTGCTCCAGTTGGTTGTAGCCCCTCAGTAAAGAAGAAAAGACAATAATCAAGACCATGTGAACCTTCCTATTTTTTAAAAAACAAAATGCAGGCCAACGTCTGTGGCCTCCAGTTTGCAAACTCTGCTCCTCACTAACCAAACACTATCTTTTCCTGTTTACCTCTGGCAGCTGATGATTCCTGGTAGAAAGGAAGCAGTCACTGTGCTTTTGGCACATCCATCTGGTGAAGTGCACCCAGAGGCAGTGGGTGTGGACTTGCCATCACACGTAGAACAGCTGATGTAACTGGGCATGACTTTCGGACTTGAGTGGCAGAATAGTTGTGCAAATAAGAAAATGCTCACAAGGCTAGGGCACGTGACCTGACCCACTCCACAAAGGCCAGGGATGGAGGGGAGGGGGGGGAGCTGCTTTTAGGTAAAACATGCATCCATCCCTACTACTACAGTCCATGCCCCTCCCTCTTCTCCACCTACCCAGCCCTAAAGGCATTTGGCTTTCATACCTGGTAGGAGTAAATTCAGGCTTTTCCTAAATTTCCATTGCAAATATCCAAACTATGACCTAAGAATCTTACCCAACTTGGGGTTTTCACAAGGAATTAAATAAAATAGAATACAATCATGAAAGTGCTTGGCACAAAATTGGGCAAAGGCTTAAAGGAACATTCACTGTTATTATGGAGGTTTGGATATTTTCTATAAAGCACTGGAATATGCAATTGCTGTCAATGCCCAGTTGCAGGGATTCTGATTTTGACTTAATAAACAATACTCCCGTAACAATCCCGAATGCAATGAGATTATAAACCTGAATGTTCAAACAGAACAGCAAGGGCCGTTCCTCAGGGGACATCCAAGAACGGATTCCTGCCCTGGGCACCTGGCTTTTATGGTCTCTGCTCTTAGGTCCCAGTGACTATGTGCACGGCATGGAAAACTGTACTTGTAATTTACATGTAGGAAATGCGGCTGATCTCTGTGGGTATGGAAAGTTATACAAAACAGAACAGGAAGAAAACAAGAAATGATAAAACTATACAATGGGAGCCCAAGTTGTTTTTGTTTTTTTAAAGGACACACACCACACACACACACACAAGCCCCATTTCTGGAAGGGTAGAAGGGTATATGAGAACCTTGGGGAATGGGCTGGGGGAGCAAATGTTTGCTCACACCAACCAAATGCCACTTTTCACTGTGTACCCTTGTGTCCACTCCCCCCACCCCCTTACCACTGGCAAGATTACCCTTCTAAAAAGGACCAAGTAATCTGGTTTGGCCAAAACCTTCTGGCCTGAGCTTTGCTTTGCATACACTGCCCTGAACAAAGCTTTATATGTTTTCTCACATCTTCACTGCCAAGGCCCAAGGACTTTCATTAGTCTGCCGGACTCCCCGGCCTATCCTCCCGTTAACAAAGATTCCTAACCTTGGGGGCTGCTTCAGGCCACCCTCTTTATCCCCCATTTCCTGAGTCCTAGTGTTTTTTTTCCCATGTGCACTCACTCTGTGGGAGGTCTCATCCAGCCCCTAGGTTCTGAGATATCATCCCAACCCTGGCTCCCAAATTTCTATCTCCAGCTTAGACTCCCTTCCCTAACTCCAAACTTACACATTGCAATTGCCTAGTCAACAGCTCCACTTAGATTTTGAGCAGACATCTAGAATTTAACAATCCTTGCCCTGGCTGGCGTAGCTTAGTGGATTGAGTGCGGGCCTGTGAACCGAAGGGTCACTGGTTTAATCCCCAGTCAGGGTACATGCCTGCGTTGTGGGCCAGGTCCCCAGAAGGGGGCGCGCAAGAGGCAGCCACACACTGATGTTTCTCCCCCTTTCTCCTTCTCTTTTCTCTCTAAAAATAAACAAATATAATCTAGAAAAAAAAACTTAACACATCCAAAGCTGAACTCATCTTCCCCAGTAAACCTGCTCTACCCACAGCCCTCTAAATCGCAGCTAAAAGCACCTCCAGGCTTCTGGTTGAGCGATCCGCACCCGAGGAGAAACAGGACCGAAAGCAGCGCCTGCAATGCCAGTTATCTAAAAATGAACGTAGTCCTGGGTATCGGCATTTGTGATATCATATAATCATTAAAATCTTTTCTGAAATATGTTTGAAGTTAACTCATTTAAGTGTAGGATTTAGATTTTGACTTTTTTTTTTTTAGATTTTGACATTTTAATTTCTTTTGAACGTAAGTCACTTTTTGTAAGCTAGGTAACAGAATCAAACTAAGGCAATGTAGTCCCCTAAGGATACAGGCCAACTCTTGCAGTCTTCAGCAGAATGACATCATAATACAAGGTACTAACAATCAGGCTATAAACTCTAAATAACAACCACGTATCTACCTTTTTTCTTAGAAAACAGCCATAAGTCCAGTCCTTAAAGGCACGATATACAGAACATCTTAATCTATAAAGGACAGAATTATCCAAATTATATGGTGCCCAACGTATTGGTGAACCAGACCAGAGCTGGCCAAGGAGTGGTGAACAGGGCAAGTCTTTACATTTTGAAAACTTGCTAGGAGGTTTAAAAAAATTCCTGATTGCTCTTAATATTACAGATGCATCCATACTAATATTTGATTTTGCCAAGGTCTTCCATTAGAACATGAAGTTAGAGCACAGGGGATGAGATACTTAGATATTTTAAAAATAAACTACTTAGTCGTGAGAAGTGTGATATGCTCCATGTGCCACACTGACAATAAAGGCTATTTAAAAGAAACGCTGAACTCCAAAAAGGGTGGTGGCAGCAACACTTTCTACTACGGAATAGCCTCCTGTTTTTCCATACAATTAACATTGCTATTCTCCCATGATACAGACAGGATCCTGTGGGAAAAATATCACCTTTTTGTCAGAGCCAGGAGACGAAAAATAGAGCATGCCCTAATTAGCTAACTGTAAGCTCAGTGAGGTCTTTAGGATGGACCCATAAAACCTGGCTATGGTTTTGTTAAACATCTGCAAACTGCAGAATTCCTTAGCCTTTAGCCATAGTTTCTGCTCAGTATCTTAAAGCCGAGCTCAGTCATCGAAATCTGGAATGTCATCGTAGGAGTAACCCCGGTAGCCTTTGGATGCATAGTAGGCGATGCGCAGGTGGTAAAATCCTGGCAGGAACACTAGGATGCCAATGATCAGGACAGGAACAGCCCGGTCTGCCCCCTGGTGGAAGAAAGAGGCAAATGCATAGTACCACATAAGTTACACATTTTAAAATAAAATAACACATGGGTCCTATCCATAAATCAGTATTGTTAGACTTTTCAGAGCATTTTCTTTGGGTGGCACACTACCTAGTGCAGAGGTTTACATCTTTTTTCTCCTGATTATCAATTATAGAAAAGCTGCAAAGGACTGCTCTGAAAGTTAGCTCAGTTGGTTAGAGCCTCGTCCTGATACACAAAGGTTACAGGTTTGATACCCGGGTCAGGGCACACACAAAAAGCAACAATAGATGCATAAATAAGTGGAACAACAAGTTGGTGCTTCTCTCCCTCTCTCTCCCTCACCCCCCTCTCTCTAATCAATAAATAAAAGTTTTAAAAAACCTGCAAAGTACCTAAAATTATAACGAAAATATATTATCCATGTTCAACTACAGCGATTTTGGCTTATTTGCTTCTATTTCTTATTTAACATTTTTACTTGTGAACACACTCTGTGCCTTGTTTTTTGTCTCTTATAACAAGATATTGCCAAAATATTACTAAAAGCTTTTCATTGTGGGGTATGGAGGTGGGAGGAATGGGTGAAGAGGTCAAGACACAAAATTCCAGTTATGAAATAAATAAACCCTGGAGATATAATGTAGAGCACGGTGACTAGAGTTAAGAATGCAGTACTGTATGTTTAAAAGTTGATGAGAGAGTCGGCCTTAAAAATTCTTTTTTTTCTTTTTTTTTTTTAAAGATTTTATTTATTTATTTTAGAGAGAGAGGAAGGGAGGGAGACAGAGAGGGAGAGAAACAGCAATGTATGGTTGCCTCTCACATGGCCCTCACTGGGGACCTGGCCTGCAACCCAGGCATGTGCCCTGACGGGGAATCGAACCGGACCCTCTGGTTCCCAGCCCGCGCTCAATCCACTGAGCTACACCAGCCAGGGCAGTAAGTACAAATTTTGAATCATGTCGTACACCTGAAACGAATATAATGGGTTTTTACATTTTGTATTTACTGATTTTAGAGAGGGGGAGAAGGGGAGAGAGAAACATCGATTTGTTGCCCCACTTATTATATGCATCCTTTAGTTGATTCTTATATGACCAGGGATTGAACCCATAACCTTGGTGTATTAGGACAATGCTCCAACCAATGAACCACCTGGGCAGGGTCATAATGTTTTTGTCGTCGTTGTTGTTTAAATGTTGGATTTAACAGCAAATATCACACTGTAAACAAGCCCACTGACCCATTAGCTTAAAACAGACTGACAGCACAACCATGTGTAAAAGCTAAAGGCAGCCCTGGCTGGTGTGGCTCAGTGGACTGAGCGCTGGACTTCAAACCAAAGTGACACTGGTTCAATTCCCAGTCAGGGCACAAGCCAGGGTTGCGAGCTAGGTCCCCAGTAGGAGGCGCATGAGAGGCAACTACACATTGATGTTTCTCTCCTCTTTCTCCTTCCCTCCCCCTCTCTCTATAAATAAATTAAAATCTTTAAAAGAAAAAAAAAAAGGTAAAGGCAACATGCTGGTACCAAACACAGTACTTAGAGGCCTGAGCCAGGCTCCGAAAGATCTTCACCAGAAACAGAGGCAGCGGCCACTTGAAACAGGAAGGAGGAGGCTTAATGAGGTAAAGGAAGGCAGAGAAATAGACTCATTTTGTGAACAGGGATGAAGGATAAAGGGTCAAGAGTGTTGTATTTCCTGATGTTCTGGAAACATCAGAGCACGGCACCTGAATGTGAGAGGGTTAGAAGGGTGGGGTATTTTATGTGGGGAAAGGCAACTTCAGAAGCATTTGCATGTTGCCTTGACACTTAGCTCCTCGGGAAGCAGAACATGTCACTCACATGCTGTGACTAACTCCTGAGTGAGCTGCTGGCCCAGCCCCCATCACCCTGGCTGAATACTGCACTGAAATCACGCCAGTGCCCCCTGCCCCAGTGGGCTTTCTACTTTCAATGAGTGTGTAAAAGGGGAGCCAAAGTGAGACCTTGGGACAAAAACACAGGGCTCTGGTAGGAAAAGGGTTCCCACCTTCCTCCCGGTGCTGGAGGGTCCCTGAGGGAGAGGGGTTTGACAGTGCCCCCTGCCCCAGTGGGCTTTCTACTTTCAATGAGTGTGTAAAAGGGGAGCCAAAGTGAGACCTTGGGACAAAAACACAGGGCTCTGGTAGGAAAAGGGTTCCCACCTTCCTCCCGGTGCTGGAGGGTCCCTGAGGGAGAGGGGTTTGACATTGCTGGGTCCCTAGAGGTTCTGAGTTCATCAGCAAAGCCTTCTCTTTAGCCCTACCCTCCCAAATCCTCCCCCAAGGAGTCCTCAGAGTTCATGGGAAGGCCAACTGAGGGAAAAAAAGGGGCAGTTTTCTTTCCATGGCCCTTGTTACTGACCAGAGAGACTGCCTCCTTATGCTCATTTTAGACATCCAGAGCTTGTTCTTTAATCTGCAGCAGTGATTCTCAAATAAGGGGCAGACCTGCTGAAAAGGGGCTCTCAAGCCTCTCTAAAGACGTTTTGTCAAATACAACAAGCCCCTATTCCCCCCAACTGAGAATCTACACATAATGACAGAAATTCCTGACGGGGGTGGGTTGTACATGTGAACAGCTTCAGAGGTTGAACAAAGCTAAAAGCCCCCAAACTATCTTCTCTGATTAAGAGTTAGTTACAAACAAGTCATTTCTCCTGAAGCTAAACTCGACGACTAGGCTCCACGCTGCATATTCGTTCACCCGTTTGTCTGGAGTAATCCGAGTGGATTAGAGAAATACAACTCTGTCCTCCTTAAGACAATTTCCAGAAAGACCAGCCTGTCCCAATGAGGGACACTTGACACAAGGATTAGCACAGGCCAATCACGGCATGGTTTCTTAGAACTGGCTTTTCTCTGTTTCTTCCTTTTCGATACTGTACACAGGGTCTACCAATTTGTTACGAACAAGCGTTAAACCTTTGCAATACTTGACGGTCTTCACTTTCAGGTCTGGGGTGGCATCCTCATCACACACCGTCATGCTGTGGGTATGCTGCTGGAAGGCAGACATGACACGGTCCGCCACGGTTCACTCTCCCTCCTCGGTGACTTTGTACACATGCCCTGTGAGCACCTGTGAAGGGGGTCATCACCTCTCTAGCATCCACGACAACCCCCACACTCTGCCGTCAGGGCCACGGTGGGCACCTTGGCAAGATCTCCACCGAAGAACCTAGCCCTGGCCAGCATGGTGTTTATGTCCAGCGTATCCACATGGGTCCTGGACACCAGCTCATTGAAGGCAATGTGTCCACTGGGGCTGATGCCTCCAACAAACAGCTCAATCCCATGTACAGCCTTGATCTTTTCTTCAAAGGCATCACTCTCAGCCTGCTGGTCAGCTGCATTACCATCCAGAATGTCGAAGTTTTCTGGGTGAATATCAGTGTGCTTGAAGATGTTTTTCCACACAGAGAAGTGGTAACTCTCTGGATGGTCTCAAGGAAGACCCATGCACTTGCGCATGTTGGCGGCCTTCACATATTTGAAGCATGGGTCTCCATTCTTATAGTATTCAATCGGCTTCTCGTAGCAGCCAGGTGGGGTGCTCCCAGTGGGGAGCCGCAGGGTGAAGTGCTTGTCTGGCCTGGGTTAAACTCGATGATGCGGTTCCTGACACATTTGGCGCCCCACTCACCAGCCTGAGAATAGCGGTCCAGGATGATGAGCTTCATCATGTTGCAGATGCCTCCGCAGTGGCTCCAGCAACGGCGCGGTCACATGGCCACGGGTCATGCCGTGCCTGGCCAGAACTAACATGTCAACTAATGGTGTGCAGCATTCCACTGTAATGGATGTACTACAGTTTCACTTAACCCCACCCCCCACCCCAGACTGCTGGCTATTTTAGTTGTCTCTCACCTTTTGTGACTGTACAGAACACCACACTCACTTTAGTGTTTTCCTTGGCCTTTCAGATTATTTCCTTATCCCATGAGCATGATTCATAGGTCAAAGACAGAGGAATGGTGTTTGGTCTCTTTTATCAGTAGGGCTTCAGCTTTTGGGAGAATTCCATTAGGACAGGGACTTTGTTCTTCCCTGTATCCCCAGCTGTGGCCAACATATAGTAGAGGCTCAATAAATGTGCTGAATGACGTCACCTTTACAAAACTGCTTTGTCTGTCTTGGTTTTTTACATGCAGTTTTAAATGTTTTATAGTTTAACTTATTCTCCTCTTTCTTTGTGACTTTTCCCATTGTTTATAAGTTTAGGAAGATTTCCTTCACCCAAAGAATTAAACTCAATCTATAAATCTCCTTTAAACACAAGGAAAGAGAACTTGAAGGGGGCTTCCTCAGGCCAAAGATGAACTATTTGCAAATAAAAAAGAATAAAGTCTACAACTCTCACAATTGAACATGCTTGGTGTTATGTCTGTTATCTTATTTTACATTTTCTACTTTTCTCCTTCTTTTATCTTTCAAAGGATTTTGACTATATCCCTAATGACATATATCCTAAGGATTCAAAGAATTGCAAAGAAAACTTGCCATGCATTCAGCCTTCCATTAGCATTTAATACTGCTATTGTTATTTTGAAGCAATTATATAGCGAATAAGGCAAGTAATTATACAAATATCACTAGGATAGACATACACATATAAAAATTCTAATCAGCCCAGCTGGTGTAGCTCGGTGGATTGAGCGTGGGCTGGGAACCAGAGGGTCCCAGTTCAATTTCCAGTTGGGGCACATGCCTGGGTTGTGGGCCAGGTCCCCAGTGGGGGCCATGTGAGAGGCAACCATACATTGCTCTTTCTCCCTCCCTTCTCCTCTCTCTGAAAATAAATAAATAAAATATTTTTAAAAAATTAAAAAAAATAAAAATTCTAATCTTAAATTTGCATTAGAAATATCTGTATTTTTATAGTTATATGGTATCTCTCTCCCTATATCTGTATATTATTTTCCCTTGTTTTCTAAAAGATACCTATTTCCTGATTTCTGTTACAGAAAAGACCTAGAAACAATGAAAACCACTGGCACTGAGCACCATTAAAGCCCACTTTGTGATCTCTAAATCCGGGCTCCTTAGCGATACAGTTGTTTACAAGCTAGGGGGCAGGAACCGTGCAACTCGGTGCACTGGAAAGCAAGGAAGCTGTCAAAGGCTCCCCAGGTCAGGGTTAAAGTCACAGGGGTGAAGTGAATGGGCTCCTATTGATTCAATTTGAGATGATTTACATGTTAAAAGTATACAGACTACAATTAATCAAAGCAAAAATACTTAAAAAAATGATGAGTTTATAATGACACTAATAATTCTTTGGTCACCTGTTGAAGTTGCTAGATGCGTTTAAATAAAAGTTAAAATAGAGGAATAATCAAACATTTTTCCTAACTTCACTATACACACTGGATTTCAGGGTAACCAAATAGCAAGATTGAGAAAGTTCTTTATAGAAGTATTTCGTCTGGTAAGTGCAGAAAATGAAAAAACTGGATTCATAAGTGTAAAGGGTGATGAGGAAGGTTATGATAAATGAATTTACCCTGACTGGTGTAGCTCAGTGGATTAAGTGCAGGTCTGCGAACCAAAGCACTGCTGGTTTGATTCCCAGTCAGGACACATGCCTGGGTTGCAGGCCAGGACCCCAGTAGAGGGTGTGCAAGAGGCAACCACACATTGATGTTTCTCTCCCCCTCTTTTCCCCTCTCTCTAAAAATAAATAAATAAATAAAATCTTTAAATGAATTTAGCTGAAAACACTTGAACCCAGGAATCAATCTTAATATCAACTAAAAATCATGTGTCTCCTAATGTAACGCTATGGCAATTTTTTTAAACAATTTTATTTATTTATTTTTAGAGAGGGGGAAGAGGAGGGGAAGAGAGGGAGAAAGACAGGGAGGGAAACATCGATGTGTGGTTGCCTCTCGTGCAACTCCCACCAGGGACCTGGCCTGCAACCCAGGCATGTGCTTCGACTGGGAATTGAACCAGTGATCCTTTGCTTTGCAGTCCAGTGCTCAATCCACTGTGCCACAGTAGCCAGGGCATAATGCTATGGCAATGTTATCAAAATGTGGTCCTTGGACCACAAGCATTTCCTGGGAACTTGTTAAGAAAAGCAAATTCTCACACCCCACTCTAGACCTACAGAACGGGAATCTCTGGGAGTGAGAGCAAGAAATCTGTGTGTTAACAAATCCGCAAGGTAATTCGGATTGACACTAAAGTGTGAGAATCACTGTGCTATAGTAAATACATAGCACCTCTTATGAAATACTCTTTCTAAAACAAATTAAACTGAACTAAATCCAAATCTAAGGAAGTCCTTAAATCTAACAGTTTGCGAGAAAATAATATTAAGACAGCATCCCTAGATTTATGTAAAAACTGTTAGAGATGCATACTGAAGATGCACACTTAAGAATTTACCCACCAGCCCTGGCTGGTGTGGCTCAGTTGGTTGGAACATGGTCCCATAAACCAAAAGGATGCAGGTTGAATTCCCAGTCAGGGCACATTCCTGGGTTGGGGGTTCATTAGATCCCAGTCAGGACATGTGTGAGAGGCATCCAATTGATGTTTCTCCATCATATCGATGTTTCTCCCTCTCTTTCTCCTTCCCTTCCCTGCCATCTAAAATCAATAAGCATGTCCTTGGGTGAGGATAAAAAAAAGGAAAAAGAATTACCAGCAAAATGCACACCTGGTGTTTGCTTTAGTATACAAGAAAAAAAGTTGGGAGGGATAGGTGAAATAAATGTTTGTAACTGTTGATGCCACATGGTGGACACATGGAAGTAAGTTATATTATTCTATCTACTTTGTTTTGTTTGAAATGTCTGTCATAAAAAGTGAAAAAAATCCAAACCAAAAAACAAAATAAAACCTATTACTGATTTTCTTCTTTTTTTGTTAATCCTCACCCAAGTATATGATTATTGATTTTAGAGAGAGATGAAGGGAGGGAGGGAGGGAGGGAAGGAGGGAGAGAGGGAGGGAGAGAGAGAGAGAGAGAAATATCAATGTGAGAAAGCTGTATCAATTGGTTGCCTCAGGTATGCACCCCGACTGGGGATCAAACCTGCAACCTAAATATGTGCCCCGACCGGAAATTAAACCCGTAACCTTTGGTGTACAGGATGATGCTTCAACCGACTAAGCCACCTGGCCAGGCTTAGTGATTTTTTTAAATTAACATCTTATTCTTACTTATCAAGTAGTCTTTATAAGCCACACAAAGTAAAATGGTATTTGTTACATGTGGATCTCACTTCCACGTTCAATTTTTATAATATCATTTTTTTTGGTTGTCAAATGACCTTTAATTGAAATATTTTCATTTGTCGTTCTTAACTAGCCAGGCATCCCACTGCCCCACGGTTGATGTCATCTGTGATGTCATGAGGGTGGCAGCCATCAGCATTGCAGCCCACAGATGGGGCCATCCCCAGGATCTCTGTAATGGTTCTACAGAGTTCTCTAGCTAAAGATTGGTGCCGCATCTGTCAGGCAATGTTGACAATCTCATCTAAAGTGATATTTCCACTGTGTTTACTGTTTTTTTGCTTTTCTGTCTCATGGTGGATCTTTGAGGGTTTTGAGGATCAGGGCAGAGGCAGGAGACACTGCCTCAGTCTGGGCCT
>PVJI01014729.1:0-43214 GCA_004026765.1 Micronycteris hirsuta
CTGTAATCCTATTTGTCCATTTTTTCTTTTGTTTCCCTTGCCTGAGGAGGTGTGTCAGAAAAAAACAATGCTCTGAGAAATGTCTGAGATTTTACTGCCTCTGTTTTCTTCTAGGATTTCTATATTTTTGAGTCTAACATTTAAGTCTTTATTCCATTTTACATTTATTCTTGTGCATGGTGTAAGAAGGTGGTCTAGTTTCATTTTTTTACACATATCTATTCAATTTTCCCATCACCATTTATTGTATGTTTTGATGTAGGCCATTTCTTAATAGTTATCTTAAGACGCTCAAACTCTGAAATAATCAGTGCAAACTTTTATGCTAGTCCTTGGAGCAGAGGCCTTGAACCTGGAAGAAGCCAGCAGGCCCAGCAGCCTCTCCAGTCAGTATGGCAGGAGGTCCACTTAACTGTGCTTAGCTTGTGAGGAAATGTGATCGGTTTTTTTTCCTCATTGGATTTTAAACTGGTTCATCTAGAGACAACTCCTTAAGAACACCTTTTCATCCAGTAGTTAATATTTTAAGATTTGGGTCTTTTTATATTATTGTTATGGTATGATTTTGGTCTTTTAGTAGCTAGATTTTTACTATCTGGAATTAAAAACAAAAAACTTTTTTTTCAAGTTTACACAAAACTTTGTTTATTATTAAATTTAATATTCCTTTAAATGATTTACTATTCCCAAGGGAGAGAAATAAATTATGGAAGAATTCTTGAAACTTTATTTTGAACCAAATAAATAAAAAATAGAAAATTGTCACATGAGTGAAACATATTTGTGCCTAGCAATCAGCTTTTAGGTAATTCTTACATATCAGCATCTTCAGCTTTGAGATTTTTTTTTTCCCCAAGTTCTTTTAGGCTAGCTGTAAATGTCCTCTGCATGACTTTTTCCTTCATGATCTGCAGTTCCCCGCTGAGGGAAGGCCACGTGGGACATGTGTAGTACCTGCACGGGAAACATGGCCCTGTGGTGGCTCTTCATGGACACCTCAGCAGTGTTCTCCTTTGCTGGTTTGCCAGCTGTAGTACCAGGTGAATCCAGAGAATAAGATTCTGGGCACATGTGTCTCTAAGACAAGCTGTTTGGGTATTGTGGTTTATTTTTAGATGGTATTTACTGTTTTCATTGGATTTTCCTTTTTGTTTTGTTTTTTAGTAAATTCAAATGTCTTCTGATTTTGGACATGACAATTTTGCTACATCTCTGCAATTTCTTTTCTTTTTTCTTTCTTTTTTTTGTGTGAAAACCTCTCCAAAGCCTTCTGTGAAAAAAGGAAAAGAATAATAAATTATTAAGTATTTGTTCTGTTTTCCTCATTTCAGTTCACAGCAAAATTAAGTAGGAAATTCAGATATTTTCCATACACCTCCTGTCCCCACACATGCATAGCACCCTTCATTATCAACAACGCCCTCAGAATGGTGCGTTTAATACAATGGATGAACTTGCATTAGTCATCATTATCATCCAAAATACATAGTTTACATTTGGATTCACTCTTGTTATTCTACATGCTATATAGGTTAGGAGAAATCTATAAACTTAAAAAATGCGTAAATTCCTGGCTGGTGTAGCGCAGTGGATTGAGCACGGGCTGGGAACCTAGCGGTCCCGGTTCGATTCCCAGTCAGGGCACATGCCTGGGTTGCGGGCCAGGTCCCCATGAGGGCCATGTGAGAGGCAACCATACATTGCTGTTTCTCTCCCTCTCTTTCTCTCTCCCTTCCCCTCTCTCTAAAAATAAATAAAAATAAAATCTTTTAAAAAAAAAGCGTAAATTTATACATATCCATATTTTTAAGATGATGTTTTCTTCAGGCTTAATAGAATCTAACCTATGATTAGAATTATCACAAAATGTCATATTTGATGTTTGGGCTATTGGTGAAGGGTTGATGGCCTAGTCAACATTTCCTGTTAGGTTTATATTCCATGGAAATATTTAGTGAGTTTAGTATATGCTAAGGTTAATACTAATATTTTTAAGTTGCCTTTTAAAGACTTATGAAGTAATGAAAACTCTTTTTCCAAATACATTAAGTTATAAATGGTGTCTGTCCCGAATAGTAAGAGATATTTTGAATTTCCAAGTTAACTTAGTTAACTTGTGATGGAAATCTTTATTTTATGAGAAGTAGCATTTTTAAATATAGTATTTCAGTGAATATATAAATAATGTTAATATTAAAATGTTTTTTGAATTACATTGAAACTCTGAAAAATTTGTTTAGATTGTAAAACTTCATGCTGAATTTATAAATCACAACTGACTATCTGATTTGATCACTTTAGACAAAAGAGTTTAGGATACTAGATTCCACTGGGTTTTTTGAGGATTAAACGACATCATGGGCTTGAAAATCTTTTACAAACTGTAAGGCACAAGTATTTCTATTAAGGGGTGTGTATGGATCTTACTGTGGGTTAGAATATGAGATTAATTGAGACCCTGTCTCTTCACACAGGCATGTAAGACTTCCCAAATTCATGAATTTCTATCACAATCCCTTGATAGAAATTTGCTTGCCCTGTTAGTTTTTAGGATTGAAGTGAGATGTTTCTTGTTTTTCAGTACACCTTTGAAAAAATTTACATTTTTAATAGGTTGTTTATTTTTATAATCTTGCCATGATTTACATTTCACTCCAGTGAAGTGGAAATGGCTTAGGGTTATGGGTTGTTCTTGTAACTTTCTCCATGATGAGATTGAGCCAGCCCAGTAAATCTTTTAGGTTGTTGTAACTAACTGGATTTCAGTAACAACAATTTTCTAAGTTATTGTTTGGAATCTTATGTAACTATCTTTGTTTATTACATACAGTTTGATCAAAATGGCATGGTAGTAACACCACCACCAAGCACTGCATTTTAGAGCATCCTTATAATGCCATTGGGGGCAGCAGTGGACATTTTGAGTTGAGTTTTCAAGCCACTGGTGATTTACAGTGTGTTACACTGAGCTCACTGCTGGGAGATGCATCAGTTTCTTTCACGGAAAACCACGTGGTGGGAATCCAGGCCAACAGAGAAAGGATTAACTAGCTAATGAAGGAGTCTGTAATGCTGGAGAAAGCTCTTCATCCTCTTATAGGATATGAGAAGGCAGCAAAGATTGCTAAGACAGCACACAAAAATGGTTCCACCTTAAAGGCAACTGCTACTGAACTTGGCTGTCTCACAGCAGAGCAGTTTGATGAGTGAATGAAGCCTAAGTGATTTATATAAATTTATAAGAAAAATATGCTATATAAAATAAAATACAAATAAACATTTGACATTAAATTATATCATCATTCAAATACAGGTTGAGGAAAGTAGATGGAAATCCTAATGATTTCTTTTTGTGATAAATGTAAATTCAAGAAAAAAACATTTTAATAAATATAGAGTGCCTACTAATTGTTGAATTCACTTTGGACTTGCGTAAATAGGAGAATGGAATTTCAGAACTTTTGAATCTAAAGTGTTAGACAAATTTGAAAGAATAAGTCAGAAAGTGACTATATATAGGTCATAGTCTGGCAGGCCTAATAAAATTGTTAAGTATTAAGAAGTAAAATAGCCCTGGCCTGGTGGCTCAGTTGGTTGGGCTGTCCTTCTGTACACCTAAGGGTTGTGGGCCCATTCCCGGTCAGAGCACCTGCAGAAGGGAACTGATCAATGTTTCTCTCTTTTTTTCTTTTCTCCCTTCCTCTCTCGTTAAATTCAATAAACGCATCTTCAGGTGAGGATTTTTAAAAAAGAAATAAGATAATATTTTAAATTTACTGTATGTTGGGCAGTGTTTAAGTTCCTTTAAGGCATTTCGTCCATTTAAGAATTCTAATCTTAGTTCATACAAAGAAGAGTAAAATTTTGAAGTATAAAAGAGGATTCAGTTTTCTTATGTTTAGGGAGGTGCTTTGTGTTCTGATGAAATGACTGAGTCGGAATTTCTGTAGGGTCACATTTAGGTGCCTACTGACCTTGAATGAGTTAGGAAGTCTTCTCTACTCTCTTACTATTTGAGCAGAGTTGGTAAAGGGTTGGTATTACTGTATTTTGCAGTATACAATGTGCGCTTTAGCCCAAATTTTTGAGGGAAAAAGAAGGATGTGTGTTATACATGGTACCTGAAATACCTTGTATCTGTTCATGTGCTTTGTAAGTATGTGTTACATAAAATTTCTTGTACCATAATATGTTAAAAAATAAATGCTAAAATTCCTTTATAATACAAAAAATAAGTATCTAAGTATAAATAAATAAATAATTGAATCAAAATGAAAGATTTTTTTTTTCCTGAACTTTTGGGCCAAAAGTACAGGTGCACATTACACTTGGGAGGGCGCTGTACCTGGCAAAAAACAGTATTTCTTCTTTAAGTATTTGGTGGAACCTACCAGTGAAGCCATTAGGACAGGGGCTTTTGTTTGTGGGAGTTTTTAAATTACTGATTTAATCTGTTTATTTGTTATAGATCTATTCAAATTTTCTATCTCTACTTGTCAGTTTTGGTAATTTTATCTTTCTAGGAATTTGTCCATTGTCATTTTCTTCTTTTCCTTGCTTTGGGTTTATCTTGCTAATACTTTTTTTGTTTTTTAATGTGGAAAGTGAGGTTGACCTGTGATCTTTTTTAATATTGGCATCCATAACTATAAATATTCCTTAGAATATTTATTTATCTGCCTTTCATAAGTTTTCCTATGTTGTGTTTTCCATTTCATTTCTTTCAAAAATATTGTTTAATTTCTCTTGTGATTTATTCATTGATTTGTTGTATTGTGTAATATTCACGTATTTGTGAATTTCACAATTTTAATTTACTTGTTCTGTTGATTTCTAATTTCACTCACTTGGTCAAAGAAGATAGTATGTATGATTTTGATCTTTTTAAATTTACTAACTATATGGTCTGTTCTGGAAAATGCATATGTGCACTTGGAAAGAATATGTATTCTGATATGAATGTCTTTTATAGTTGTTCATTTAGTATAATGACAGCTTTTAACTGCTTGATCTTTTGATAAGGCTTGATAGGATTATTAGTTCTGTAAGTATAAAGGGATTAGTATAGACATTGTATATAAATATGTTTTATGGGGCCTTGGAGTATCTTTCTTACAGTCAGTCTGGTGACTGGACACCTGTTGTTCAGGCATCATTCTGAAAGGCTAGTAAAGAAACTGCATAAGACACAATTTTCATTTGTCAAGTCTGTTTATTATGTTAACTTCACAAAATGAATTGTGGTAATAACATACAGTGCTTCCTCACTGAAAGAAGGCATACATTTGTACAGTAGAATGATTTAGTGGTACCCAAAGGAGAGTGAATAAGCAAGGTGGGTACTAATTTCTTTTTCGAATTGACTGTAATATCAGTGTATAGATATGTGGGAGTTCTTTCCAAATGCTTGAAAACATGCAAGTTCCGGGAATCACGCGTAAAGAGCACTGCTCTGCGTGAGGAAAGATTATCCCCGTGTGGATCATGTCAGTGGAAAAGGAATTCTCTAACGGGAATTTGGCAAAAATGTGTCTTAAGAGATTATAACTTGCTGAGTCTCTCTTCCTCCCCAAAGTCGGGAAGCTTAAGTTAATAGATCACTACCTCAATGTTTTATGGTCCTTAAAGTTAACAGCCCTAGTTAGCTCACCCTCAAATTACCTGTCTCCTGTTTAATGTATACCCTTGTCCTGTCTGCCACCGAACCTGAATTTACATCCTAATGCTCTGTTAATGAGTAAACCTACCCCTGTTCTGCATAAGCCCATAATAATCAATCCAATGTAAATGTGTCCTAAAACTTTAATAAAAACCCTGGCTAAGCTACCCATGGGGCCTTTTTCCAAGATGGAGGAAAAGACCCGTGGCTGCCGGATTCTATTCTCCAAACGTGTCTCTGGGTAAGTTTGAATCACGCATCAGGGTACGGTTCCCCAAGGATTTCGCTGGGATGAAATCCCAACGTCATAGATACAAATACTATCATAATGTCAGGAATTAATTGTGACTTCAATGTTGAAACAATGAGGACAGCTTTTACGTTGTTACATGTTTTCAGGCCAAAGGGGAAGCACATTGTTGGCCAACTGATTTCTCACTTCTTTTGCATTAATCCACTAATGAGCAACAAACACAGTTATTGGCTTGCATTCTGTCTTGAATCATTGGGTCAGCATTTTCTTTATCAAAACAATCTGGATTAAATCTACTCTCCTATGATGAACACATTATAATTCAGAGTACAAATAAAGGCAAACCACCTTATTGAAAACTAGCTTTTTAAAAAAATAATTGACACATTGGGGGAGAGTAGTTGGGGGAAAATGCAGACAACTGTAATCGAACAACAATAAAGTAATTAAAAAAAATAATTGGCACAAACCATTGTCTAAGTCGTGGGTTGTAATAAATACTTCCAGTATTTATAATTCTTTCCATGCAGTCTTTAGGAAGATTTCCATAGTCTTGCTATAAAAATAAGACTAAATTCTTTGAATATCACTGCAGGCACTTCCTAGAAAGTCTGTGCTGGTTCTGGACTTTTTAGTGCTGCCTCAGAGAAAGTATCATGTTGACCAGGTCAAAGCTCGTAACCAGTCCCTAGTGTGTGGCCTACTCTATTACCTTCTCTATAAGAGAGAGACACAATCATAAGAATATATTTTATGTCTATTTTGAATAATTGCCATGTTCTTACCTAGCTGGTTTATTCAGTCCCAGAGTGTTTATTTAGCATTTTGATTGTTACAGAATGATTTCTAAATGTGAACCTTATCTAGCTTATTAAAGAATATATTTGTGTTGACCACTACTAGATTTTTAGAAGAGAAGATCCCTGTTTTCCTTTAGTAACTACCAGTGTCAGAAATTCTGGCTATTTTACAAAACAAACAAACAAAAAAAGGCACTTAAAGTGGAGCAGTAAGCACCTTAGAGCTATCTACCAAGGATGTACTTTTAACTGATAAAATGTTGTTTTGGTAAAACTAAGCACAGGAAACATGAAGAATATATAGCATATTATTTGCCTGATGCATGTATTCATGGACCCACTATTTTGATATATAACAAAGGATGGAAGCTCTTTCAAATTCTATGACCATCATATATCTAGAAAATAGAATTATATTATCCAATTGTCAAGGTATATATTTGCATTAGAGTCGGCTGAGAAGGTGTCTTATAGTTTGAGTTGCCTCTAAAAGATTGCGCCACCTGGACTCACCCTTTCTTCTGTAAACAGACTCGTACACCTGTCGTGGCCTGGAATCACTCCAGTGCTTCACCTCCTAGCTGTCTGTCTGAACACCCTTGGGAAGTAAATGAGCTGCCATTGGCTTTTTCTTCTAACAAAAAGAAATATGCATGTTACCACAGTAGCTCTTATTGCCTGTTCTGTCTAGCCTGTCAATGGCTGATCTGACAGAATTTGGTAAGAAAATAGCACTGATTAGCCAAGAAAACAGTGTTCTACAAATGCAGGCATTGCCCCAACTTTAAATAGTTTGTATTGGTACTTACCCAGGAGAATGAGGAAATGTAGATGGTCAATGAAAAATTAAATATTTATTGTAAAAAGTAATTAAAATATTTGCGCAACTAGTGGAGAATTGAGTATTATGGTTTTCAGAAACGGAGAACATTAAATGGCAAAACAGTATTTCAGATCCATGGGTTTGCCATGACCGAAGGGAAAAAAATCTACTGACGAAACAATAATTATAACCCAATTTTCCCAGCGAAGAATATTAGTGTTTACTCTCTGAATCTTCAACTCTTGTGAATTTTTTTTCACTCACTGTTTGACCTTATCTGTACTTAGCATATATCTTATACATAAATATCAATGTATTTAATTCATATTATTGAGTGCCACCCTCCTGACTCTTCTAATATGTCTTCTGACTATTATTATCTCAGTTTTAAACTATGAAATGGAAAATTATACCTTACATATGGTTTTTGTACTTTATTTCTTAAATCTGTTTTATGTTTATATTCTCATTTGATTCTCATAGTAACGCTGGCTGTCATCGGGGTTTACTTGTACACTACAGAATCCAGTCCAGGTGATATAAACAGGAAGAGCATGTTTGGGTGCTACTCACCTGGAAGTGACAAAGGCAGGAAAGAAGCCACAAGACAGTTTCAACATAAATCCTGCTGTTACAATGCATGTCACCAACATGTTTGGCTATTTCATGTCAATGTACCCCTCTAATATTTCCAAACAACAGAAACAGCAACATGTTCACACCTGTCACATTACAGCCTTCCCTTAGAGAAATAACAAAGGTCTGTCTTTTTTCCCTAAATGGTATATCTAAAATCTCCTCATGCAATTAGCTTTACTAGTACAGGCTCTCCCCCTTAAGTTTAAGTGCTGTTCCGTCTTGGAATTCTGAAATTCTGTAACCTCTGGAATGAATTGCATGGCTAATATCACCAACATACCCTGCATAAAGTAGGGGAAAAGGAGACAGAAAGTGATTTAACATGCAAAAATATATACATGACATAGTTGGGAAAGGAGGAATATGCATAGCTATTAGACATCTCATTTCTGCAAGTGGTTACTACCCATTTTATGGTCCATTTGCCATAATATAGCCAAAGTTTCCTGGTGTGTTGACCTACACATACAGTATTGCTGACAAAGCATGGCAGAGGGAAGGCGAAACCAAACTTAAGTGTATATTCTACTGAGGATAAATTGTTACCATGTTCTGATAGTAGGGGCTCGATGTAATTAACCTACTACTATGTATCAGGCTTATCCCTCAGGATTTATTGTTGTACTTGGCAAGGTGGATATGCAGTAGTGTTGGCAGACAGGTTAGCAGTAGTAAGTCATCTCAACTGGTGAAGGTTGCCTTCACGTTTATGATCCCATTGAACAAGCTCTGTAGTACTCTGGAGTCAAACAAACAGTTATAGGGTGATTTGTAATGTCCTCATGGTTTTTGAGAATCTTCTCTTCTCCATTACAAACTCAGATGGGACATAAATGTTTTCTTTTATTCTTTATTCAAGAGATTCATCCACATTCATTTTGCCCAAGCATCTTGTTGCTATTTCTTGTCTTCTTCCTTCTACATTTGCCATCATCCATCTAAAATTTAGTTGTTCATGAATCAGTTTGGCTTACGCTGCAGGTTGTCTTTGCTCCTGAGTCAAATTGACTGTGAGATGTGCCCTCAAAGAGTAGTCCTAACAATCTAGCTAAGCAATTATGGCAGTCCGTGGGCCAATATGATCCGTGTCTCATGCAATCTCTCTTTGGGTAATTGGATCCAAGGTGTACCACATGAAGCTCTGCTTATCTATCACGGTCTTCTCTGAAGGGAGCTATAAAGCTGTGATAGTCTATTTCCAGCCACTGCCCGTGTCATATCAGCCCATCTGAAAACCAGGTTTAACCTTTTCCTTCTGATTACTTATGCAGATTTTCCCATGAGGCCATAAGTGCGAGTTGAGGAAAAGATGGCAGCTCTGGCAGGAATAGGTAAAGCAAGAGTGTGAGCTTTCTGTTTGTGAAATTTACGTACTTAGTTTCAGGTGCTAGTCACACTTGAATATGCTACATATGCAACTTTCACTTGAGGACACAGTATTCCTGGACATGTATGTCCATCTTTGTGGCCAGTTGAATGAGTCAGTGCCCAGTTCATCATGGGTCTCATGGCCATCTAGTATCCTGTGGTCGAGATTTCCAGCTGATCTAAAATAGTCAGGTGTTCAGCTTCTGCTAAGAGCCAGTAGATTTGTTTATCCAGAGGAAAATATCAATAGTTTCTTTAATAAGACCATGTCTTAGCCCCCAAACCTTAGGACCTTCCACTATTCTATTTTGGTTCCAAGTATCCCCGTCAGCCATAGGTATTTCCATTGGTCACAAGGGCAAAGGGCACAGCTTCTTGCATTTTATCCTGGACCGTATGGAGTGCTTTCTCTCAACCCCACTTAATGCTGGCAGCTTTATAGGTCACTCAGTAATTAGATTGGAGTAGTACACAAAAAGTTGGCATGTGTTGCTTCCAGAATCTGATGAGATCTACTAAGCATTTGTGCCTCTTTTATGGTGGTGGTGGTGGGTGAAAAGTGCAACATGTTTTCTCTTTGGAGGAAATATCTTAACATGCCCCAGATCATTGTACCAACAAAAATTTTACACAGGAAACAAGATCCTGATTTTCTCCAGTATTTATCATCTGCCCTCTGACACGTACTTTTCTTACCAGGGTATCCTAGGGTACCTGTTACATCATGTCATCTTGTTCTGTGGGACTGTAAGATGATAAAGATTCCTAGTTGGCATAACACTAATGCAGTGTGGTGACAGTATCCTGCTGCCCCGCCAAGTAGCTTTCTGTTTCCTCTTCTATTGGGCGAGAAACACGTGCGTGCACACACTTATTTGTCAAATCAGTAGCTGCATGCTACATCAGGGAATGCATTGATTTGCTCTAGTAGAATCCACAAGTGTATCAGAAACTACAACTGGGTTTACGATACTCCTTGATCAAGACCTGATGATTCATTGTCATTCTCCAGTGTTGATCTTCTGCATAGGCTTGCCACACGCAAAAGAAATTGTGATAGGAATCTCCACCCAGCATCTTTCAAGTTTCCAGTGGTAGCATTCATCTTTGTGATACCCCAAAAAGACGCAGAATTTTTTTCTTTTTAGTTTGCTATTTTGGCAGGAAATAAAAGCTTAGGAGTTTTCTTTTTAGCTGTTCTAATCACAGCAGTTCTCATTACATGGATCAAAGTGCAAATACGGGAATTCTGAGTATATATTCCATAAACTCAGAATCTGGGCAGATAATCATAAGACAAACTCCATTTGTGTTTGTCACCCATAAAGCCTTCAACTTGACCAATAGAATAGAGGTATTGACTCCTTAGGGATCAACATTCAATTGAGTCCTCAGGGACAATTTCAATCCTGAAAGTTTAGTTATTTCCCTTTCTCCAGTGTACAGTTGTCCTCAAAAGTAGCTCAAGATCCTTTGGGAAAGGGTGGAAGGAAGAGTTAAATTACATGATTATGATATCATTGAAGGGTTCTCCTTCAGCTAGGGGAGTTAAGGCTGCTTGCTGTCTAGGGCTGCTCCTAGAAGACGAGCCATGGACACCATTACACTTAATCAGACAAGGCCTGTCACTTGACCCTCAGGTCAGATAGGAGTTTCTTGGGCTTCTCAGCTGCTTCAGTCCTAGAAACCACTTCATTAATTGTCCACCACCAAATATTCCTGTGGTTCAGACCATTACTTTGGTCCTCCTGTTCACTGTGCCCATCTTGCCTCTGGACACTTCCTCACTCTCACTGAAATCAGCCCATTTCAAGGGTAGTATCTGTAGTATCTTACCTTCCTTTTCACAGCTTCCTGGGAGGTACAGTTAAGAGGTGAATAAGCTGGATACATGGTAAATCTCCTAAGTCTTTATAATTCTACTACCTCTGTATTTTACTGAGGCATTTCTGCCACCTAGATATTCTAATTTCTATTCCAGGACACTATTATACCATAGAGCAGGCAGAAAGTTTTAGTTATTTTGTTTTAGGGCCTAGGAGAGTGCCATTTACAAACATTTTGGCAACTATGATGAATTCCCAGTTTTATACTTTGGATACATTTATTAGTAACATATTACAGTATGTAAGAAACAAAAGCCAGTCAAGTAATTTCTCAGAGACTTTCGTGTCTGTGTTCTTATTTCCTCTTAGATGAACTTGTGGGAGAAGTAGGACTAGATTCTTACATATGAGGAAACAGATTCAGAAAAAGTAATTAACTTTTCCGGAGGCAGAACTAGGACAAGAACATATTAGTCTTATGCTCTTTCTCTACTGCTCAGCACTGTGGTGGCACGTAGAGTTGTGCACAGGTGTGGTGCACACAGTGTTTCCCCCACACGCACCATGCCTGTATCCAGGGGCTACAACTTATAATCATGTTATTGTTCCTAATAATAGCATATGTTTATTAACAGTCAAATTTGACATTTTGTTGTTTGGATTAATGTAAAATCTGTTTTTTGATAATAGTTACTGTAATTGTTATTTATGATTGTGATATTTTTTCTAAAAAATTCTCACCAGAAAAAATTGCCCAAAATATAACTTATGAGGGAATTTTTAGTCTCATTTTAATCAGAAAACTATAAATTAGAGTATCTTTGACAAAGTGTACTATATGCCAACTATGTGTGCTGTTATTTGTATATAAACACATGAATGCTGAAAAGTTACAGTGTAATCGAGACATGGAAACTTGTTTTGAGTAAAGTGTGTTGGAAATCGGTATGGCAGTATGTAGCAAATTTGACAGTTGTAGGAAATTTTATATTCTATGTGGTTATCCATGCCTGCATATTTACTCCAAGGACGTTATTTAGTAGAAACAAAAAAATTATATTCATAAAACATTTTTGTAAGAGACCCCACCTCTCTTCTCCCCAAGAAACATTTTACAGTTTGTTTCATAATGTGTAGAAGTTCATAATATAGCATGGAAAAATATTTGATATATGGAAAAAACAGTGTACAAAATATACGTTAACAAATATGCTGTTGACAGACTCTAGGAAGTTACAAATGGAAATCTAAGTAACGGGATTACGTGTATGTTTGTGTTTTCTTTGTAATATCTGCACTATTTACTTTCTATCTCTATACACTATTTCTCCTTAGAGAAAATGCACTTACTGCTGTCTTACATTTCCATGCCTCCCTGAATGGGACTTTAGTCTTTTTCTCCTGTAAGAGGGTTTAGAGCCTGGATTGTTGGGGCTGCTTAATTGAGGAAGTTCCGCTGGTTGAGCCGCAAACTATTCTGTTGTTTGTCTCACCCCATTTACACATGAATGCCTAAGGCCTCGATTTTCAACCTGTTTCACCTCATGGCACACATAAACTAAAAAAAAAGGTATAATTTTGATTCATTCACACCGGACAGCTATTGTGTTAGCTGTTGTCATTTTTTTATTTGACAATCTAAGGGAGAAGAGGTCAGTGCCCCTGACTAAATGATCAGGTATTGCATGTTTTAAAAATTCTTGGGGTGGCACACCAATTGAAAATCTCTGGCCTAAGATTTGCTGACGATTGTTGGTAAATTATTTTTCCTTGTTTTCACCCTCAAGTAACAAAAAAGCTGTTGGCAAGTTTAACAGTAAGTATGCCTTTAAAAGCCAGCCAGTTTTTTTTTCTATCCATCTTGAAATCATAACATTAGGGAGTTCTTGGTATGATTTAGTGCAGGCCTCAGCTGTTATCTCTTTTGAGAGGCTTTCTCTGGAGGCCGGAGTTTCCCCACAGCCCACAGCCCTGACCACGGAGAGGTGGAATGTGGTGCTGACGTCACAGCCGCTCCTGGGAATGTTTTGCATTCCTCTTCCTGGCAGTGGTCAGGTGGCTTCCAGCAAGAATGAAGGACAACAGCTTCCAACGAGGAAAAAAAGAGGAGGAAAAGAACAGTTTATAATCAAACTGTTGTGGAGGAGGCACTTTTATTCTGAGCCAAAATTGAAATTAGAATCAGATGTATTGCATTCTTATGCTGCACGAATGTTAAATACATTTATTAATGACTGTAATAGCCAGGCTGTTTGGCTTTTTACTGAACTTAGACTTTGAAACTCTCTTTAAGAATGATGAAAAAACAAATTAAAATATCTGCTACAGAAGTTCTTTTTCTCAAAATATTTACATTTCCATTGTTATTTCTGTATATTACATTACTGGCCACGTCAAATATTCAAAACAAAATTTAGTAGACTCTTGATATAATAAAATAGGTATTGCCAGAGTCATGCAGCTCTGCAATAATGTGTGCAACAGAAAGTTGGACAGCGATTGAGTTAAATTTTAGACTAAATTTGTATTTTCCTTTTTTCTAGTCACTGAAGCACCTTTACTTAAATTTATTATACTGGTTTAGCAAATCACAATTTGTATGTTTATGTGTTTTAAAATAAAACATTTTATTCCTTTTTTTAACAATAGAGTTTTACTTATTTTTTATGTGACAGCAGTTACATGAACAGTTCTCCAGTTTAAGTGAAATATGTTTGAATGCTTTGTTACACGTTGAAATGGAAAGTTGGCTTCATGTTGTAGGTCGTGTTGCTGGGAAGGAATTTCCAGCAATGTGGAGAAGTGCTGACTCACAGTATACAGTGGACTGACCCAGCTACAGTAGGCGTTGAAGGAGTTTTCTGAGCTCTTGGCTACAGCAAGCAAAATATACCACTTTAATGTACTATTTTATTTTTAGATGTCGGAGTGGGGGTGGAGGAGAGACTGTTACATTGCTTGGCATAAGATCCTTGCTAATAGCTTTAGAATTGGTCAGAGTTCCAGAGTTGGGGGTTAGTCTACATGTGTGTTTTTCTATGGTCTGTTAGAATTTGAGAAGCAAGCTTTTTTTTTATAGTCACCTACTGTTGTTCTCTTCTTCTCCTTGCCCCACTGGTGGCCCTGTGGGATGGTGATCAGCTGTGGGCTGTGTAACACATCAGTAGTAGTGGTGCTTGCATTTAGCATTGGTCCAGAGAAAGGTGTATGGTATTGTGCCCTTTATGTCTGTGATTGGAAGTCCCTGAATCTAATAGTAACAATTTACTAAAAACTTTAAATATTAGCTGACAGGAGTTAAGAGAAAAAGTAGGACTTGTTACCTTTAACACGTCTCTGGTTCTGGCCTATATGTTTTACATTTGTTAAATTGTCTGAATCTGAAGTTAGTTTGAGATTTCTTTTTCATTCATTTGGTTTGGAAATGACTGCTAGGTTGGGAGGAGAAGGGCTTTCTATAACAAAAATTCACCTTCTAAATACATCTCTGGTCTCAAAGTTAATATATTCCAAGTATTCATCCATCAGTTCCACAGACAATTACTGAGTAACTGCTCTGTGCCAGACCCGTGCTGGGCCCTGGCACCTGGAGACGTGCTTCTTGTTCTCTGTTCAAAGGGAGCGGAGGGGTCAGAAGACCAGGGCAAGGAGTACGTGTCCGTAAAGATGTATCGCATTCCTTTACAGTTGCTATGGTGGAAATCTAAGGGTAGAACACTATTTTAAAACTATTTTTTGTTTTTCTTGAAGGGAAGAGCACAAGTCCTTCTTTTGAACACAGCCCCACACAGTGGGAAGTGGCACTCTGCTGGAGAGGCTTCCCCTGTGCCCTAAAAGGTCACGAGTTGTGATCGTCTGCTGTGTTCTCCAACAATAAGCACAAAGTCATTGAACTTCCATGTCTATCAGTATTGTCTTTTGCTAAAGATGGAGAAGAAATCATTGACTTATTTTGTGCAGTGCTCATGAGGAATTATTAACAGAATGGAACTCATATTTCAAAATGCGAGATACTGTTCTCTACCTGTTTTAGTGTATGTTCTCTGAACACTAGCAAAGAAAAACCTTGTCAACATGTGGCTGTATTCTTCATGAGAACCACATGAATACTGTGGGTGGTAACCGTCAGCTCTGATGCCTGCTCGTTTTAAGAAAGTGATGAAGGGGCACTTAGAGCCTGTCACACTGTCCCCAAAGGGTCCCTGTGAAGACTCATGATCCCTTTGGGTTGGGTAATCTACAAAGTTCAGGGCCAGAGTAATCACATATGTATTTCCTTAATAGTACCTATTGGACTTCCATTATTTATATCTATGTCCTTTCTTTCTATTTTTCTCAGTTACTTTATGAAATTCTAGGTATTACATTGTCTAACTATTTATATATATATATCTCATAAGTATATTTAATGTTTGTTGACTAAGTAAGTGAAGTTTCTCTAGTTTAGGCAAAAATGCATTCTTTATGCTATAAACTCACATATATTATAGTCTGTGGTATGCTTTTTAAACTGTGGCAAAATATCCATAACAAAATGTACCATTTTAATATTTTTAGGTGTATTCAATGGCATTAATTGCATTCAGAAGGTAAAGCAAGCATCTCCACTATCCATTTCCAGAACGTTTTCATCATCCAAACAGAAACTATACCTATTTAACAGTACCTTCCCATTCCCACCCCTCGGCCCCAGCTTCTGGCCACATCTGTCATCCTTTGTAGCTCTGTAAATCTATATGTTTTCGGCGAGGTGTCGTAAGTGTGTCATACAGTGTCCGTCTTTTTGTGTCTGGCTTGTTTCACTTGGTGTAATGTCTTCAAGTCTCCTCCATGTTGTAGCATATATCAGAATTTCATTCTTTTTTAAGGCTGAACAAATATGCCATTGTATGTTTGTACCACACTTTGTTTATCCATTCATCTGTTGGTGGACATCTGGCTTGTTTCCACCTTCTGACTGTTGTGAATAATGCTGCTTTGAACATTGGTGTACAAGTAACTTCTTGGAGTCACTGCTTTTAACTCTTTTGGATATATACCTAGGAGTGAAAATGGTAAACATATGGTAATTCTATGTTTAATTTTTTGAGAAACTGCCATACTGTTTTTTATACCAGCTGTACCATTTTATATTCCCACCAGCAATGCATGAGGGTTCCAATTTCTCAACATCCTCACCAACACTAGTTATTTTTCCATTTTTTAAATAGCCATTCTAATGGGTGTGAAGTGGTAATTCATCATGGTTTTGATTTGCATTCTATACTTTTAAATTCTGAAATACCTCTCTGTAAGCAGTCATGATTATCTGGAAAATAAAAGTGCGACAAAGGTGGAAATAGTTCCTCATTAACCCTTCTTCACTCCAGTGCCAGCCAGCCCTGGCCTTGCCCACAGACAGTGGTTGCTTGATGTGGCTTGTACGTCTGCAGCCGCAGGCCCCCCAGGAGGCCGCTGCTCACGGTGGGCGCCGAGAAAGAGTGGGCTGTCGTTCTGCAACATATTCTTTTGCTGTATCTGTATCAAATTCATTAGGTATCCAAGTGATTATGTTCACTTACACTGATTATAGTTTTAGAAAAATCAGGCTTTTAACCCAAAGGTATAATATATAGGCATTAAATAATTGGGAAAGAAAATGTTGTGAAATTATTACTGTACTGTAAGGACATCTTGAAATCATGAAATCTATGAAATGCGTACTTATTTATCTACTAATAATTTTATGGTTTCATTATTTAATGTATCTGAAATGTATTTTGGTGTATAATATGAGATAGAAATCAACTTTAATGTTTTCCCAAATAATTTTATCAGCTTTACTTCCTAAGTAATTTCCCCACACTGATTTTCAGTGCTTCTCTTACCACATACTATATTCTACACTTTATAGGATTTATGTCTTTGTTCCATATTATATTTCATTTTATTGACAGTCTGTAAACCTTGCTCTAAATTAGGGCCTTAGTTAATTGTGTAAATGGATAATTTATAAATAAATATGCTTGATTGGGGAACATGATCTTTAAAGAATTTTTAAAGAAAGTACATCATTAGTTTGAAAGACAACTAAGCTAGTGAATAAACACAAAGTCTTGACAGATTTTTAAATTTTACCCCTTGCTATTGTCTTACCTCTTGCGCTTCTTATTATAGCACAAGTTCATCTTGAATCCTAGGGGAGGGAGAGTGGTTAGCTACCCGAACATACTACAGATAATATAATCTTGTTGCATGGACTTTGAGTATGGAGTATCTATTACTTAATTCTGTTAGTTTTACTTGTATCTCAATTTTCCTGAAAAATTCTAAAAAGAAATTTTAGAGCAACATGCCTCGTATAACACAGGGAGTCTAATGTTTTATAAGTACTCTATATTGACCGGCTAGCTAATTGATGATCCCCTCACTTGCTAATAATTAACATCAGTAAGCACCGTGGATGGCTCAGGAACCTGTTCATTTCATCTTTGTACTTCCTATTGAAACTGGCACACATACAAAGTGTTCGATATGAATTGAACAAAACTTGAACTATTGAATTTTATGCTTGTATCATGCAAACTCTAAGAAGTCTGGCTCAAGAATGTTTGGTTTGTTCCTTTTAAAACTTAAGATCTCAAATATTTGTGTACTGGATTTTTCCCTCTTAGCCTGTTAGCCAGGCCCACCTCTCTCCATCCAGCCTTTGGCAGCCCAGGCAGTGTGTGGTGTGAAAGTTCTTAACTTGTTCCTTTAAAAAGAAGCTAATCATATTTAATGCTTTGTATTGGTTATTTCCTTTAATCCCTAATAAACATAAGGGAGGCATTATTATCTTAAATTGAGATAGGGAAATTGAAGTCAGGGAGATTTAATAATTTGCTAAATGTCCTACCACTACTGGGGTCACAAAGCTGTGTGACACTGAGCATGTCTGACTCCAGAATGATATTCTTTTCTTCAGAAAAGAATCCTGTCTTTTTCATAGACTTGTTTTAGTGTTTAGCATACAGGTGACTTGGGAATGTCAAGTTTTCTTGAGTCTGTAGCGGTCTGTTAATGACCCTAAGGAAATGTAAACATATCGGATGAGGCTCGGAGAATTCCGTAGGGACCTAGCTACAGAACTGTGGTCTTTTGTGACTGCTGCTGCTTCACCTTGCTCTGCAGCTTCTGTATAAACGTGGGCAGAGTCTTGCTCTGAAGAAAATAGAAATGCTTTGCTTCTTCAGAGGAAAATGCAATGTGTAGCATTTCAAGAATGAATATTGATTGAATCTAAGTTATCTTCCAGCAGAGAAGCTGTTAAGAGTGAGGTGTCTAAACACAGACAAACCAGATAGAATCAATCCACATAGGCATCAGAAGCCTGACTTGTTTCTAGAAGAATGGCTCCAAGGAAAAGTTGAGGATAACATTATTTAATTTTCTTGTAGTGATTTGATTAAAGTTGCTTTGACTAATAAATTAGTAATAACTATGTTTCACATGTATTCGTTTCCTTACTACTTTCTCCTTAAAAACAAATAATTAAAACCAGAAATTTCTGTCTTCAGTATTATGGAATGTATACTGCTGTAAATGGAGAAAACACAGAACCTGTAAGGATTTTAGAAAAAAAAATTCAAATATTTTTGTTGTTCTTATAGAAAAGAGATCAATTTCATATTTGGAAGAATTCTAGTTAGTCTTTGTAGATGGAAATTTAATAAAATCAGCATGATATGACAGTTTTTTGTATCATTGAAGGGTGATCTTAGTTCTTGGAAATATATGAGCAGCAGAACAAGAATTTTAGTGCTAAAAGCATCTTCCTATTCCTGCTGTGCTCCATCGCTTCAGATTAAGTGTGTACTTTTGCTCTCTGGTTTCTGCAGCATCCGTAATACATGACTGTATTTACCCACATATACTTCCCCTTGTGTGGTATCTTTCCCCACGTTTGTAAAGAAAGTAAGTATTTCAAGGCTCACTTATTTTCCCCATATGGTTGTCAGAATCAGGAAAAGCTGCTGAAGGTGGGGTCAGAGCCAGTATGGAAGTGTGAGGGCCTGTGAGCTAAAAAAGGAAAGAGTAATTTTCTGCCATCCCTACTGCCAGTGACATTAGGCTGAACGTTCTCCCCCTCTACCATTTGGAGAAGTTGGGTAGGATACAAAAATTACAAAATATCACTGTGTTGTATACACAATATTCTTTTGCTTGCTCTTTTCAAATAGACTTAAAAGGAGGAAGTATGTGTTGAATTTTTAAAATGTAGTTTTAAAATCTATCCGTATATTGTAATCTTAAAAAAGACTTTATTTACTGGATGTCCTTGCTTTGGATTTTTTTTTCCCGTAGGTAGTAATATTTTGTTTTCTGAGAAAGATCTCTGTAGTGTACTATTTGTGAAATCTAATCATCTAATGATGTTTCTGCCATATTGTTTTTATTTTTTTTTAACCAGGAATTTTATTTTTTTACTTTTTTTTAAAGATCTTACTCATTTTTAGAGAGGGGGGGAAAGGAAGGGAAAAGGGAGAGAAACATCAATGAGTGCTTGCTTCTTGAGCGCCCCCTACTGGAGACCTGGCCCGCCACCCAGGCATGTGCCCTGACTGGGAATCAAACCTGGAACCCTTTGTTTCACAGGCCAGCACTCAATCCACTGAGCTACACCAGCCAGGGTTCTGCCATATTATTTTTAAAAACAGCAATTAAAATAAAGGCTTAGAGCTTTTTTAAAGCCAGTTTTTCTTTCAGAATTAAAACCTTAGTACAACTTTGGTGTATTTTTACCTAAATTCCACTGTGTGAGTTTCCTGGTATTTAGTTGAAAACATATTCCGTCTTATTTAACCCTCACCAGATCATAAGATTGAGGCATTGCACAAAGGTGGTCTTTAGTAGGATTCTAGCCACAGATGCCGCCAGTTCTGCGGCCAAATGAAAACCAGTGTGGACTGAAAGCCTGACTTGGGAGCAGGACATATTTCCAGTGTTCATGGAGGTTTGAAGATTGTGTATGCTTTAGGGGGAAAGGCTAATAGAACACAGAAGTTTCCAAGGAGTAACTTTAATACTTGAGCTGTTTAGAAATTACTCGGAATAGCCGCCAATTTAAATAAATTATCTAGAGTGTACATCAGGACCGATTGCAGTCCAAGGGGATGTTGTCCTTTTGATTGCAGTGCTAATTTTCCATGTTAGTGATACAGATTGCGTTTGACCCATGATGTAAATAAGATTGCATCTTGGATTGCCACTCTTACTCTTTATCACATAGTGCTGTGTAAGGATGTTTCTCGTATTTTTCTTTTAATAGTAATAATAGCACTAGCAGGCTGTAGTCTTAATAACATGAAGTGCTAACTTCCTCAGGAAAACAGAAGTGTGGTATACATCATTACATAACCTAGTTTCTCTGATGTTAAAATTTAAGTATATGAAAGGTATTATGAAGTCTTTGCACAGAACTCTGGGCCCCTCTGTTTTCCTTTCTTTGGGTGAAGAAATGGCATATTTGTCCACATCCCCATGAGAAAACGTAGTGATGGCTAGACTGAGTGTCATGAAGTTTCAGGCATAACTCAGTAGTTTCAGTGCCGAATTCCCAGCACTGAAAGTTATTTTAGGGATCAGTTCATTGGAATTGAAACCTGCATAGGATTACCAAAAAAAATAGAGAGCACCCAAGTAAATGTGAATTTCAGGTAAACTACAGAGTAAACTTACACTAAAAAGATATTCATCATTTGCCCTGGCTGTTGTGGCTCAGCTGGTTGGAGCGTTGTCCCATGGCCAAGGGGTTGCTGGTCTGTTCCCGGTCAGGGTGCATAGGATCCCCAGTCCAGGCATGAACAGAAGGCGATCAGTTGATGCTTCTTGCTCACCTTGTTGCTTCTCTCTCTCCCTTCCTCTTTCTGAAGCAGTGGAGGAATGTCATTGGGTGAAGATTTAAAAAAAAAAAGTTATTTGTCATTCACCTGAAATTCACATTTAGCTGACCTATATTTTATTTGGTAAACCTTGCAATTCTAGTCCTAAGAATTCATGTAAAATAATTCCAATTTATATAAAATATTTCCCCCTTTAGGAATCATCTAAACCTTGAGGTTGGGAAGCCTTTACTTCATAATTGCTTTTCCTGTGAGCCCTCCCATTCATCCAGGTTGAAGGGTTTGTGAACGACATGGAGCTCCTTGTTTAACACGCTGACAGCAGTCCCTGTGGGCTTATGGGTTGGTCGAAACATCCGTTTGTTTTTTCCCATAAAATAAAAGACACATTTTTCACTTTTACCGCTAGCTTTATTGATTTGGATATTTTGAGTATGCTGTCTGTCGCCTGCTATTGGTTTCTAGTGGTTAGAGGTCAGGGGTGCTGCTTCCAGTGCATAGGACAGCCCCATGGCAAAGAATTGTGTGGCCAAAACGTCAACAGTATCAAGAAACTTCGCACACTACTTTTGACACATTTGATCAGTAACAGCACCTTCTCCATATACTGCACAAGTCTTTTTTTGTGTTTCAGTTGTGTTTTTAACTTTCTTGAAATAATAAAACCTAATATGCTGAAAATGTTGCCTGTCTTCTTCCATCTTCAATATTAAAATGGCTGCACAAAAATTCACCAATTTTGAAAAGGTTTTTTTTTTAATGCAAGCTGGTTGACAGCTGTCACAATATATTCTAACAAAATTGTTTTGAATGAAGTTGAAGACAGATAAGCACTACTAGAGCCATCATATGGAAAAACCTAAAAGAACTTTCTGGCCAACCCAATATAATCACAGTATTATTATGGTAAGGCTAGATATGGGCAGCAGCTGGGTGATACCCTTTTCCCACTCCACCTCCTACCCCTCACCCACTCACTCCCCTACCCGCCAAACGGGAATCGTGGACTCAGGATTAGAATTTTTTCCTTCTCAGAGTGATGTCCCTGGCCAGCTACAGGCATATAAACCTTCTGGCACATTTCAGGAGGTGCCTGGGCCAAAGAATGTGACTATCCTCATTCTCTCAGAATCTCAGAGAGTTCTCATGTTATTCAAGTGGCCCAGAGAACACGAGGGGAGTTGATAGTGCGTGATGTAAGAGACGGGTCAGAGGTTGGAAGAGAGTAGGGAGAATTAAGTATGTTTAACATCTTCTAAGACTTTAACAATCAGTATAAAGGAGAAAGAGCAGAGCTAACAATTGCTACCAAAGGTGCTGGTTGTGGGAATTCAAACATTTCTCCCACAGCATTGCTAATATCATTTGATAATAAAATTTAGTCTTTTTTATAGAAGAAAGTTTTTTATTTCCAAAAGACTTCATTGAAGGCGTAAAGGCTGTGCTGTGAATTAAGGATGACACACCCTATTTTGAATTGGATTTCCTGCTAGTTCTGATCGGAGGCATTCTTCCCGGACGAGGGTGAATTCAGTTCCAGTGTTTGCTTGTAAAACTGAATCCAGTCATTGTATTTGCAGTTTGGCTTCCTGCCTAGTATTAAAATACAGAGCAAACTTCAGCTAGTTACTCCCTATGATTCTATGTCCTCCGTAAAGAGCAGGGAAAGGAGAGGGGAAAACCCAGAGGGTGACTGAGTTCATTTACTTACTGTGCCAGAGGGCAGCTGTGCACTGCCTTGTCACCACATGATTCTGGGGAGAATCCTGATATTCCAGTTACCGGAATAGGAAACAGCCTCAAAAACAAACAAACAAAAAAACTCGTCTCTTTCTTTATGGTGCTAGCTTTAGCATTAGCTGCGGGATAAAACCACTTGGCTATCAAATACAGGTGAAAAATAGGAGATTTTATGTTTCTCCCTCTTTTCAAAGTTTTGTTCATAAAGAAAGAACTTCTATAAGACATGGTCACGAGGCAAGAACATAGCACTGCTGGCTAGGCCAGCTTGACGGTGCCCACTGCGTTGTCCCGGACCAAGCCCTAGCTCTTGCAGGCTACCTTCCGTGTTTGTGGGTAAGATCTGCAGGGCTCATCCTTCTCCTTGGAGTAAAAGAAAATATGATTCAGTGTGCTCATTATAACTCCAAGCACTCCCGTGATGACACTTGACCAAATCTGAGTGTGGGTTAGCTGAGTGTGGATTAGAAAGGATTGTTTCTTCATTAAATGTGAGGGGCTCCAGATGGATATAATGGTACCAACTTGGGCATGCATAGGAGTAATGTATTTAGAGTGATTCCCCAGAGTTAAACTTAGAGCCTCTTAATTTGGAGAAAAAGACAGGAAGGGAGGGTGGCTCATTCATTGGCTACACCCAGGGTCTGCTTCCTCACACTTCCCATTCATTGGCTGTACCCAGGCTCTGCTTGCCACAAAGTACTGAAATAGGAGTGTGGAATGCTGCCCAAGGCTCAGTGGCACCATCTTGCCCTGGTGACAATGCAGCATGTGTTTCTCTTGCTATCATGATTTTATTATTTAATTCTGATCCTGATCATTGAATTAGAGCCAGATTACCTTTCTTTAGACTTAGTTTTACATACTTGGAAGAAATTTGAATGTTTAATTAAGCAAATACTAATAAATTTCTAGTTTATTGTTAACAAAGAACCAAGAGTCTGCTACCTTGCTACTACTTTGCTAGGGACAAAAAGTAAAATCAGAACATTTAAGACACAGATTTTGTTCACAGGGAAATTATAGCCTTCTTTTGGATAGAAACCTTAAAACCAGCAAATTGTCATATAGCAGAAGAATGTGACCATAAAAGAAATTAGGTTCTTGCTTGCGTGTTTTATGGAGATGGTATATTCAGCAGCCTAATGTCTAGAGGAACCACAAGTACAGGAATGAAGAAATGGTTGACAAGATTCCCAAAACTAAGTATAGAGTGCAGCAGGAATGGTGGCAACTGAACATCCAGGAGTGCAAATGAGACAGTGCTTATAGAGGCTGGAACAAAGCAATCAAAAACGGGAGTTCTGACTTCCACTTTCTGATCTGACATATAAAGAACTTGGAAGTCATCACTCCTAATTTCACAAGAAGAAAAATTGCTGAACAAACAAAGTGAGCAAATCTCTTAGATCCAACAGCGTTTTGAGGCGACAGGGCACACCTCTGCCCCTAAAATTGGAAAGACAGACAAGAGGATGCAGAGATTCACACCTTCCCAGAGCAGAAACCGAGGACCAAGAACACCCACTGCAACTAGTACCAGAGAAGAAAAACTTCAGTTGCTGGAGGCTTAGTGTGGACAAGCTGGACAGTTAAAAACTACAAGGAGCCCCAGTCTTGGGAGGTAGGTATTCTCTGCAAAAATAAATAAAATTTTTAAAAAATTTTTTAAAAAGCCAAAAATTATTGTTTCGAGAAAAACAGTGCAAGTAGTAGAAACAGACTTGGACATTGAAAAGACAACAGATATATGAAAAGATGCTCAACTTCATTAGCTATTAGGGAAACGCAAATCAAAACTACAATAACATGCTACCTCAAGCCTATTAGAATGGCAGTCATCAACAAAACAAATAATATGTTTTGGAGACATTGAAAACATTTATCTGTAAAGATATATTTACCTCTTTATTCACAGTGGCCAAGACTTGGAAACAGTTGAAATGTCCCTTTGATAGATGATTGGATAAAGAAGGTGTGGTACATATAACTCAGCCTATAAGAAAAGATAAAATACTGCCATTTGCAACAACATAGATGAATCTTAAGAATATTATGCAAAGTGAAATTAAGTCAGACAGAAAAAGTCAAAAGCCATATGATTTCATATATATGTGGGACATAAAACTGAAATCAACAAGTGAACAAACAAGAACTCATAGACACAGACAACAGTTTGGTGGTTACCAGAGGGAAAGAGGGGTAGGGGAAGGTAGTAAAGGGGATCAAATAGATCAGGGGTCCCCAACCCACAGGCCAGGGACCAATAGCAGTCCACAGCCTGCTAGGAACTGGGTCACAAGCAAAGCTCGCCTGAACTCCACCTCCTGTCTCCCCCCACTACCACAGCGGGGCATGGAGTTCTTCCGAGCTCCCTGTCCTGTTACATACTCCCCCCACCCCATCTTCCGTGATACCAATCTGTGGTGCCAAAAAGGTTGGAAACCACTGAAATAGATGGTAACAGAAGGAGATTTGACTTTGAGTGGTAAACACACAATGCAGTATACAGATGATGTATTATAGAATTGTACACTTGAAACCTATGTAATTTTATTAACCAATGTCATCTCAATAAATTTAATTTTTTTAAATGGTAAAACATCTTGAAAGAAGCCTGAGGAGAGTAGAAGCAAGTATAAGAACTGTATCAGACTCTCTTTGGAAAGAAACCATGCAAGTAGGAAGATGGTGTAATGAAGTATTTAAAGTATTTAAAAAAAAACTCACCAATCTTGAATCCTAATATAACAAAAGTATCCTTCAAAAGGAATAGAGAAATAAATACTAGTTCAAACAAACAAAATTGTAAGGAATTTGTCAACAGTAGAACTGCTTTGTAAGAATTGTTAAATTCTTCAGAAATATGGAAAATGATACAGGTCAGAAACTAGGATCTACATAAAGAAAGAGCATAGAGAAGGAATAAATGAAGGTTAAAGAAAGTATATCTTATTAATTGGCCTACAAGATAACAGTTTGTTCAGAGTAATAGTAGCAACAATGTATTTTGCAATTTTAGTTTATATGTGAGTGAAATGACTGAGAGCAGTGTTATAAGGGACTGGAGGGATGAATTGGGAATATTTTGTTATAAAGTATGAGTATTATCCATGAACTGATATAGTATTATGTGAAGTGAATTGAATTAGTTGAAAATATATATTTCAAATTCAAGAGCAACCGCTAAAAAACGTTTTTAAAGGAGGTATAATTGATAAGAGAAAAGAAAAATAAAATACCCGATTAAAACCACAAAGACAGAAAGTGTAAGACAATAATAGAAAAAAAGAACAAGAGTAACAAATACAAGACAGTAACTAATATGGTAAATATTAGTCCTACGATATCAGTAATCACTTGAAACAGTGATCTGATTCATCAGTTAAAACCCACCTTAAGTAGAAAGACACATTAAAAGTAAGGCATTGTTGGTGGAATGTAAATTGGTATAGCCACTATGGAAAATAATATGGAGGTTCTTCAAACAATTAAAAATAGAACTACTGTATGATCCATCAATCCCACTTCTGGATATTCATCTGAAGAAACAAAAACTTCATTTGAATAGATATCCATACCCCCATGTTCATTGAAGCATTATTTACAAATCCTCATATGTGTGTTGACGGGGGAGACCTGGTTCTTCTTACTGACATATGTAAAGAATTACAGATCAGCAAATCTATAAACGTGCGATCAGAGTTTATTAGTGATCCATTCCCATGGAAGAGAATTGGCCTAGCTAAGGTGGGGGGTGAAAGGCATAGGTTCAGGGCAAAGCAGGGTGGCAAAAGTAGAAGCGGCTGAAGGCTGGGTAGCAGCCCGTGGTTGGCCAGAGGCTGGGTGACCAGAGCACCAAGAGCTCCATGAGAGCGAGGCCTTTGTTCTGAGAACTCATAGTTGGCAGGATGGGAGTAAAATCAGTTACATATTGATTGGCGGGTAAATGTGCTGCCAGCTTTCCTGGGGGGTGGGGGCTGACTACCCAAACTTAGGTATGTGTGGGGGTCTGTTAGCCTGAATCCTTATCTTGCTCCAGACTCCCATTTGTTCGTCTTGTAAAGCAGATATGTGATGGGAGGCAGTTAATTAAAGTTGAGGCAGTTACCCAAAGTTATTTATGAGCTCTTCTTTGGGTACTGTGGACCATCTCCCACATTTTAGATCTTGGGATGAAAGCAGTATTTCACGGCTTGCTTTCCCAGATAGTGGAAATGCTACATAGAATTTCAAGGACTTCACTCCTTCCTTGCTAACATAGTGTTTCTTGTGATGTTGAAACACCAGGCAATAGGCTCAGGACTGCTGAATTAGTGGATGGGACGTATTTCCCTTCTCCCTGAATTGGTTTACTACTCATTCTACCTAAGTGATAAAAGGTGTTTCCTGGCAACCATGATGCTAGATGCTGGCCAGTAACAGCAGTGCAATCTCAGAATTCTTCCTATGCTGTCTCCTGCCTCATGTGGAAAACATTCTAACTGTCCACTGATGGATGAATGGATAAGAAGAGGATATAACAAGTCCAGCACAAGTAACAGCCATCTCAGATTGCTTTATAGCTCAGGCAGGGTGGCCCAGGCAAAACACAGGTGGGGGCTGACCTTGACCTACACCACCTGGGAAACTCCAGAGCCTACACACCTAGTAGACAGTTATACCACGCTGGAGCACCACCACCCTGTCTCTGCACAGCTGGTCCTCCATGGAGGGGCAGAAGTTGTGTTCAGTGATCACAGCCAGTCCTTGTAGCTGACTGGCCTGGGTAAATCACTCCCACTGACCTACCAACAGCAACCAAGGCTCAACTACAAGAGGAGTGTATACCCAGCCCACATGAAGGGCACACCTTGGGTACCCAGCTTGGGTGATAGGGGAGGCTGTGCCACTGGACCCTACAGGACAACTACTACATTAGGCCGTACTACCAAGACACAGAGTCAAAGCAGCTCTACTTAATATACAGAAACAAACACAGGGAGGCTGCCAAAACAAGGAGACAAAGAAACATGGCCCAAATGAAAGAACAGATCAAATCTCCAGAAAAAGAGCTAAACAAAATGGAGATAAGCAATCTATCAGATGCAGAGTTCAAAACACTGACTATAAGGGTACTCAAGGAACTTAGTGAGGACCTCAGCAGCATAAAAGAGATCCAGTCAGAAACAAAGGATACACTGAAATCAAGAATTACAGGGAAAGAACAATAGAGTGGATGAAAGTGAAAATTAAGTCAATGATTTGGAACATAAGGAAGCAAAAAACAACCAATCAGAAAATGAAGAAGAGAAAAGAATCCAAAAATAAAAATAAGGATAGTATAAGCAGCCTCTGGGACTTCAAAAGATCCAACATTTACATCATAGGGGTGCCAGAAGAGAAAGAGCAAGAAATTGAAAACTTATTTGAAAAATTAATGAAAGAAAACTTCCCTAATTTGTTGAAGGAAATAGACATGCAGTACAGGAAGCATAGAGACTCCAAACAATATGGAAGCGAAAAGGCCCACGCTAAGACATACCATAATTAAATTTGCAAAGGTTAAAGATAAAGAGAGAATCTTAAAAGCCACAAGAGAAAAGAAGTTAGTTACCTACAAGGAAGAGTTCCCATAAGACTGTCAGCTGTTTCCCAAAAGGAACTTTGCAGGCTAGAAAGGATTGGCAAGAAATACTCAAAGTTGTGAAAAGCAGGGACCTACAGACAAGATTACTCCACCCAGCAAAGCTGTCATTTAGAATCAAAGGGCAGATAAAGAGCTTCCCAGACAAGAAGAAACTAAAGGAGTTTATTATCACCAAACCATTATTATAGGAAACGTTAAATGTTATTAAATAAAAAGATCAAAACCATAAACAGTAAAATGGCAAAAAATACGTATCTATCAACAAGTGGCTCTTTTTTTCCGGCTGGAACCATGGAGGGTGCAGAAGAGAAGAAGGTTCCGGCTGTGCCAGAAACCCTTAAGAAAAAGTGAAAGAATTCCACAGAGCTGAAAATCAAACTCCTGAGAAAGAAGTTTGCCCAAAAGATACTTCAGAAGGCAAGGAGGAAGCTTATCTGTGAAAAAGCTAAGCACTATCACAAGGAATATAGGCAGATGTACAGAACTGAGATTCGAATGGCTAGAATGGCAAGAAAAGCTGGCAACTTCTTTGTACCTGCAGAACCCAAATTGGCATTTGTCATCAGGATCAGAGGTATCAATGGTGTGAACCCAAAGGTCCGAAAGGTGCTGCAGCTTCTTCACCTTCGCCAGATCTTCAATGGCACCTTTGTTAAGCTCAACAAGGCTTCGATTAACATGCTGAGGATTGTGGAACCATATATTGCATGGAGGTACCCTAACCTGAAGTCAGTTAATGAATTGATCTACAAGCATGGGTATGGGAAAATCAACAAAAAATGAATTGTCCTGACAGATAACACATTGATTGCTCAATCTCTTGGTAAATATGGCATAATCTACATGGAGGATCTGATTCATGAGATCTATACTGTTGGAAAACACTTCAAAGAAGCAAACAACTTCCTGTGGCCCTTCAAATTATCTTCTCCATGAGGCAGAATGAAGAAAAAGACCACCCATTTTGTAGAAGGTGGAGATGCTGGTAACAGGGAAGACCAGATCAGCAGGCTTATTAGAAGGATGAACTAAGGTATCTACCATGGTCATTTTTGTAATCTAGTCAGTTAATAAACAGGAACTGCTTTAAAACTGAAAAAAACAAACAAAACAAGTGAATCTAAAAAACAAACTAAGCAAGCAGGAAGAACAGAGACAGAATCATGGATATGGAGACCTTTTTGATCGTTGCCAGAAGAGAGGTGGGTATGGGGGATTGAGTGAAGAGGTGAGGGGATTAAGAAGTACAAATAGGTAGTTACAGAATAGCCACAGGAATGTAAAGTACAGTGTAGGAAATGGAGTAGCCAAAGAACTTACACCCATGGACATGAACAGTGGTGTAGGGATTGCCTGAGGGAGTGCTGGGTGGTTGGTAGAAGGGGGGTGCAAAAGGGGAAAAATCAGGACAACTGTAACAGCATAACCAATATAATATACTTAAAAAATAAAAAAGAAGATATATATATATATCATAAAAAGAATAAAATCTTTTATATATTGTATATGTGTATGTATATATGTGTATATATATGTGTGTGTATACATAAATAAAATAAAATCCTGACATTTGTAATAGTATGAATGGACCTCGAAGGCATTGTGGTAAGTGAAATAAGGAAGAAAAAGAAAGTCAAATACTGTATGATCTCACTTACGTGTTGAATCTTTTTAAAAAGCCAAGCTTATATAACTTTTTTGATTTCTGGTCTTTATTTCTTTTCCTCTACTTGTTTGCTTATATTTTGCCTTTTAGTAGATTGTTGAAGAGGAAGCTTAGATTATTTTATTGATTTGAAACTTTTCTCAGGTGTTTGGTTATGGCTATAAAATTTCTTCTCAACACTGCTTTAGGAATATCCCACCAATTTTGATGTGTAGTATATTGATTTTCATTCAGTAGAGCACAGTTTTCATTTTGTCTCAAGACTTCCTCTTTGAGTGGTTTCCAAATGTTTGGAGGTTTTCCTATTAATTTTCCATTAATCAAAAGACAAAAGTACCTTTTGCCTTATAACCAAATAATTAATATAAAGTACAGACTAATGTCTCATGAAATATGTAAAGTAAAATTGATAATTAAATAAACATTGATTAGATCTCCTGTGCACATTAACACAAAGAGGGGAAGAAGATAGAGTCATTTAAATAGTTCATGTTTTCAGCTATCAGTTTTAGTAAAAATGTAAAACTGATGAGAGGGCTGATTAAAATTATTTTAAGAAACAACTGGAAATCTAATCTGTGCATTTAAATATCCTAATATCCTCTGTGTTTAAATATCATTTCCCAGGTTAAATTTCGAATGCATATGGCCCATAATTTTGATCATTCAGAAACACCAGGTTCCTGTTTTCCAGCTCTTGGTCTAAAAAACAATGGGTAAATGATTTCTTCCTCTAAATCTTAGGTGGTCATGATATATAATCTAGAGTACAAGTTGAGTGATCAGTCTTATTTTTATTATTTCTTTTATCTCTGCTTTGCTTCGATTACTGTGTTTTACTGTGTAATGCACTCCTGTGTATAATGCACACCCAAGTTTTTGGCCCACGTTGTCCGGGAAATAATCTTACATTTTAATTTTTTAATTCAATTATTCATTTGTTTATTTTAGAAACAAAACCGATTATCCTATTCCAGGGTATTATTTTGCATATGGATATCATTGTTGCTTCCTAGAGTTACACTTTTAATGCATAAGCATAAATAAAAGAATTAAAAACATTCATATAGATAGGGAATTAGTACTACCCATGTTTAATGCACATCCTTATTTTCCCTCAAAAATTTGGGCAAAAAAGTGCACATTATATACACAGCAAAATATGGTCATTCCTTTTTCCCACTCTGCATGCAGGATCATTTTTCTATTATCTTAAAGGACCAATTTTAGAAGTTGTATATTACTCTTAAGGAAAAAATTAGAAAAATATGTTAGAAATGAATTTAGCAATTGCATTCCATTTTGTAAAATAAGCATTCCAGGATCAGAATAACTTTCTGAAGGAACTGAGAAAAATTTATTTCAACATGTATCTATCTATTGATGCCTACCATGTGCCTAGCACTTACTGCATACTACATTAGGTGAAAAAAATAGAGGTTGTAATTCCAGTCTCTCACACACTAAAATCTCATTGAGAAAATAGGCACATTCCACAGAAGGAAGCGAGGAGATGGACACTTGCCTGTAATGAATTTGTCTAATAACTTTCCATTTTGTCTATCAACAATTTAGTAACATGACTTTTTAAAATTTTATCTTTGTACTGCTGCCAGCTAGAGTATCATCGAACTGAGTCCTGCGCACGCTGCATTTAATGGAGGTGACAATGGTCGGGATGGTTTGGCAGGGCATGTTTATTCTTCAGACTAAGTAGCTTCCCCCATGAAGAGAGACTGTGGTTTTCCTTGTGTAGCAGCGATTTTCAAACTCTTTCATCTCATGGCGCACATATGCTAATGGCTAAAATTCGGCAGCATACCAAAAAATACACTTTTGCTGATCTGATAAAAAAAAAATTTAATTTTGATTCAGTCAAACCAGACAGCAATTATGTTCCTTAATTTGACAATCTAAGGCAGGGGTGTCAGACTCATTTTCACCAGGGGCCACATCAGCCTCACGGTTGCCTTCAAAGGGCCGAATGTAATTTTAGGACTGTGTAAATCTAACTACCCTTAACTGTTAAGCGAGAGCTTGGTGCTTCCACCGGGTAGAAACAAGGTGCCAGTCTGGATAAAACAAGGTGGAGCGCCGGATTCGGCCTGTGGGCCTTGTGTTTGCCACTTGTGATCTAAGGGAAAACAGGTCAGTGCCCCTGACTAAATAGTCAGGCATTACATGTTTTAAAAATTCTACCCTGGCTGGTGTAGCTCAGTGGATTGAGCGCGGGCTGGGAACCAAGCGGTCCCGGTTCGATTCCCAGTCAGGGCACATGCCTGGGTTGCTGGCCAGGTCCCCGTGAGGGCCATGTGAGATGCAACCATACATTGCTGTTTCTCTCCCTCTCTTTCTCCCTCCCTTCCCCTCTCTCTAAAAATAAATAAAAATAAAATCTTTAAAAAAAAAAAAATGCTTGTGGCGCACCAGTTCAGATTCTCTGGTATATAGCCTTTCTCCTCTGAGTGCTCAGTAAGTGAGACATTCTTGAAGGATTGGGAATCAAGGCATTCTGCACTTGAGTTTTTACTACATTTGGTAAAAATCACAGTATAGAAAGAACATGACACTGTCACAGCAAAACAATCATGGACAGTTGTCATCTATTAAGTAAGAATGTTAGCAGTACTCTTTCCACCAGACGAGGTAGTTATGAGAGCTGAATGAATAACAGAAGCAAAACTCTTAGACCAGTCGAGATGGCTCAGGAATTATAGAGTTTTTAGGTGACCCTACACAGGTGTTCACTTCCTAAAGCTTTGTGGAGACCATACCCACTCCTGTTATATTACCTGTTGTCAGCCAGGGACAGCCTTCTATCTCTGCTGGGCCAAAGAGCAGACAGCTAATGAAAACTAATCTGTAGGCCTAGTGACCTCAAGCATAGAGTCATGTGACCTGAAGGCAGGATGACCTCAGATGGGTTCTGGGTGGGGGCTGGATGGGTGTGTGTTTTTCTGAGTCACTGGTTTAGCGTGCCATGATTCCCAGCCTGCCTCCACACACCCTGCCCACTCACTGGCCTCATTTTCCTGCGGAGATGCTGGGTATGATCTCGTGCTCTAACTGCAGGATAAGCAGCGCCTCCTGAGCCAGAAATGTCATCTGAGACACAGATATCTGTTCTGAAAAATTCCTGCTTTTTGTTTTCTGGAACACATGTAAATTCTAGTAGCATATCTGACCTTTATATTACTTGAAGAATGAAGGCCTGTGGTTTGTCATAAACAAACAATGCCTATACTGCATGTTGTAATTGAAACATATTCAGTGTTTAAGACTTCAGAATGTCAGAGGTAATTGTAGTGGTAGGAATAAAGCTTAGTTCCTTTAAATTAGATTGCTTGCATGTCCCTGACCTTGCTACTTTTTACTTCCACCCCAAAAGAACACACTCCTATACTATGAGTGGGTAGGTTTCTAAAAGTTTCTTTCTTGGAACTTAGACTGCATTTGCCGTAAGAACAGTGGTAGAAATCATTGCTTCATTCCCAGGCCAGCTCCCAAGTCTGTTCCATACTAATGCATTCTAACAGTTTACTGATAATAAAACTTCAGTTCCCCTTAACCACTTTCAATACAAGCCCAGATGCTATGGATATATATACATATGTCCCCCTGGAGTGGGGAGAATGAGACGGATGGGGAAAACAGGAGAGAACTCTGGGTATTTGGGTACAAGCATGTCTCAGTAGATTGGAAAAACATTCATGAACACTGACACATAGTCTTTTTGTCTTCTTAGAGAAGATACCTATCCAAGCCAGCCAGTGCTCCTCTGTTCTGAACTTGCCAAAAAAAAGACAGTCACAGGAAGATTACAAATGGCAAATAGTGAAGGATAATTTCCTTCACTTCATGCTAATCTGTACAGGTGTTTGGTTAGTTCCTAAATTGGAGGCAGGTCAAAAACTGGTTGTATACTCTTTGATGTATATATTTCTCATTTTTCAAAACATGATAAGCCATCTCATTGTTACTGCGTTAAATTATAAATAACCAATGGGAAGAAACTAGAGTTGGCTTCACTTTTCCTATGTAGCCTGAATGTTACACCACATGGCTATGTTATAAATTCTTCATTTGTGTTTTTGGCCAACATTTTATACAGTCATCTCAGTTTGAACAACTCTGGTGTATTACTAAAGATACCTGAAATCTTTTTAGATATGTAACGAACTTTTGAGTTCTTTAACTGGTTTAAGGAAGGCAGTTTTATACTTCAGTGCTTCTGTTGCAGGAAAAGTGCCGTTGTGGGTGCGGTTCTGATATTATTAAGAACAGACAGAGCTCTTTACTATAACTTTAATACAAGTGTTTATATCATACAAATGTAAATAGTACATCATGAGCTTTTACATAGCTGCAGTTAAACACAAATTATTTTCCCCAAATGAGGACAGATCCTGCAATGTCTTAATTTTAGTAGGTAATAGTTTAGTAGATAAATTAAGGTTACACTCAGAATTTGTGGATGATTGTTGTCTTTAGAAACCCAGTCTGAACTCCATGTTAACCTTCTAACAAGCCAGGGAAATATGCACTGGTGTATCTTGTGCAGTATCTAACCCTTATCTGTAGATTTTAATATCCTTTGTGGTTGCTGCTGACGTGGTTTGTTTGAGTCTTTGAGGAACGTTTGCTTATGTTTGTTTCTCTAGTTTGTTGCTAGTTTATCATGAAGTATTCCTATAAACAATTCGCTGTGTAAAACAAAAGAAAAATAAAAGTGGCTTGAGCTTAAAGAGGTCAGAAAGATTCTGAGGTCCTAGTACTTTTTCTAGGAGTCCTCAGGTTAGCTACTTAGAGTTCCGTTCTTGTGTCTTCAGGTGCCAGGCCACCAAGCGTGTCCTTCTCTCCAACTTGCTGTTGTCCTCTTACATCTAGCACTTCCCTGGGGACTCTCAGTTTCCTGAAGAGTCTCAGTTTCAGCCAAGCAGCTTAAACTATATAGGCAGTTCAGCACAAATCTCCTGGGTTTGGTCTGGGGCAGAAATCCAAGAAACTCAGTGGGATTGCTTTTACATATCACACCAGAATTACACCAACATGTTCAGTATGACTGTCTGCCAACTAATTTTTTCCCGACTTTTCTGATTTTCCCTAGTTGTTTATAATGGCCATTTATGACTTTCATAATCAGAGAAAATTCTTTTTTTCTTTGCTACACTCCTGTCCTGTCTTTGTGTGTAACTTGAGGTAATCAATCTATTCTTAAATCCACAACTACGCCTACATTACCACTTTAAGAGTTAGTGTCTGCATGTGTTGTTCTTCAAAGATATAATCATAAGCATTTCACTTTAAATAGACCCTCTAGAGTCCTTGACATAAAATGAAACTGAGTCACTTCTTTAGCCTAGAGGGTGTCCTTTCTAGGTATTGCATTAGATAGCTTAAGGCAGAGTTAGATCAAACCCAGCTTCTCTATTTCTGGCTTTATAATCTTAGTAAATAACTGTCTCCACTTCAGTTTCCCCAACTTTAAACTTGTGAAACTAGCAGCACCTGCTTCATAATATGGGAACAGTGGTTCACTAGGTACCACATGCAGAGCGTCTAGCAGGATGTCTGACCTGGAACAGGTGCTTCATAAAAATCTTTACTGCAGTTCTAATGATGGCATGAACAGTACATGCATTTAAATCAAACTTGAGGTATGCTCCCAGGTTACACTATAGTCATCGTTGCTTAAGGACAGGGACACATTCTGAGAAATGCATTATTAGCTGATTTTGTCATTGTGTGAACATCATAAAGTAGACTTACACAAACCTAGATAGTGTACTACACCCAAGCTGTATGGTATAGCCTGTTGCTCCTACTACAAAGCATGTTACTGTACTAAATACTGTAGGCAGTTTTAACACAATGGTAATTATGTATCTAATATCTAAACATACAATAAGATACAGTATAAAAGATTTTTTTAAATCGTTCTCTGATACAGCACTCACCGTGAGTGGAACTTGCAGGATTGGAAGTTGCTTTGAGTGAGTTAGTGAGTGAGTGGGGAGTGAATGTGAAGGCTGAGGACATTACTGTACAGTGACTTTGAAGACATGCACACTTAAGCTACACTAAATTTATTTAAAATATTGTTCTTTCTTCAATAATAAATTAACCTTAGTTGACTGTAACTTTTTTACTTTATAAACATTTAATTAAAGACATTGTTCATTCCAACTATATCATATAGTTTTCTATCTTCTGAGGAAACCTAGAATATTCATTTAATGTTTATCCTTGTTAATTGCCTGTCAGCTAAATTTATTTTCCCCATTTGAAATTAAAAGTTATATTTTTATAATTAAAAAGATTTCCTGCTTTTTGTATTTTGTTGCATTGAACATTGTAACTAATAAACCAAAGAATCAGCAGGGAATATATTAAACCTGTTATATATTGGGTGCATGTACTATATTTAAAAAACACAAAGAATGATAAATTATGCATATAGTTTAGTTTTGCTAATTTTACTATACTCTTTTCTTACGTATAGGTAAGGAAGTCATAGTGATTGTGAATTCAATTTGAGTAAAGTTAAGAACCATGTTTTATGATAAAGGGTTTTTTAAAGTATATTTTATTGATTATGCTATTAGAGTTGTCCCATTTTTTTTCTCCCCTTTATTCCCCTCTGCCCTGCACCTCCCTCCCTCCAGCATTCCTCCACCCCTAGCTCATGGCCATGTGCCATACATATAAGTTCTTTAGCTTCTCCATTTCCCATACTGTTCTTAACCTCCCTCTATTTTGTACCTACCATTTATGCTTCTTACTCCCTGTAACTTTTCCCCCATTCTCCCTCCTCCCCTTCCCTGCTGATAACCCTCCATGTGATCTCTATTTCTGTGAATCTGTTTCTGTTCTAGTTGTTTCCTTAGTTTGTTTTTGTCTTTGTTTTTTTAGGTTTGGTTGTTAATAGTTGTGAGTTTGTTGTTATTTTACTGTTCACAGTTTTTGATCTTCTTCTTTTTCTTAGATAAGTGTCTTTAACGTTTCATATAATAAGGGCTTGGTGATGGAACTCCTTTAACTTGACCTTATCTGGGAAGCACTTTATCTGCCCTCCCATTCTAAATGATAGCTTTGCTGGATAGAGTAATCTTGGATGTAGGTCCTTGCCTTTCATGACTTGAAATACTTCTTTCCAACCTCTTCTTGCCTGTAAGGTTTCTTTTGGGAAACCAGCTAATAGTATCATGGGAACTCCCTTGTAGGTAACTGTCTCCTTTTCTCTTGCTGCTTTGAAGATTCTCTCCTTATCTTTAATCTTGGTTAATGTAATTATGATAGGCCTTGGTGTGTGCTTTCCTGGATCCAATTTCTTTGGAACTCTCTGAGCTTCCTGGACTTCCTGGAAGTCTATTTCCTTTGCCAGATTGGGGAAGTTCTCCTTCATTATTTGTTCAAATAAGTTTTCAATTTCTTGCTGTTCCTCTTCTGCTTCTGGCACCCCTATGATTCAGATGTTGGAATGTTTAGGGTTGTCCTGGAAGTTCCTAAGCCTCTTCTTACTTTTTTGAATTTTTGTTTCTTTATTCTGCTTTGGTTGACTGTTTATTTCTTCCTTCTGGTCCAAACCGTTGATTTGAGTCCCAGTTTCCTTCCTATCACTGTTGGTTCCCTGTACATTTTCCTTTATTGCACTTTGCATAGCTTTCACTTTTTCCTCTATTTTGTGACCATATTCAACCAATTCTGTGAGCATCCTGATTACCAGTGTTTTGAACTGTGCATCAATAGGTCGGCTATCTCTTCGTTGCTTAGTTGTATTTTTTCTGGAGCTTTGATCCATTCTATCATTTGGGCCTTCTTTTTTGTCTTGGCACACCTGTGATGAAGTAAGGGGCAGAGCCTTAGGTATTTGCCAGGGCGGTACAGCCCAAGTCACTGTATTCTGGCACTGTGTGTGTGGGGTAGGGGTCTAAGAAGCAACAATCCCACTTGTTCAGCTCTCAGCCAGCTTTCAGTTCCTCTGCCTGTTTTTTAATCAGGTTATTTGGAGGTTTTTTCTATTGATTTATAGTCCTTATATATTTTAGATATTAATCACTTATCAGAATATGGTTTGCAAACCTGGCTGGAGCTGGGTCATGGACTGATTTAGGATCTACAGCTGGAATTGAGGTCAGCAGGACTGTTACCTAAGCAACAAGGAGGTGGTGCTCCTCCTAGGTCCCCTGGCAGATGGTGCTGGTGGCAGGACCAAGGTCAAATGGGGCTTGCAGCCCAATTTAAAGGGGATGAAACTGGTTTCAAAGTCTATAGCCACTATCACAGTTGGCATATCTGCCACCTAGCCATGTGCCTGCATTCTCAAAATGGCCCTTTTCAGTCTTAGGCTCCACCAGGGTTTTATAATCTTCTGCCTATGGGAATCCTGTGCTCCCACAAAGGCACGTTAGGCCATGGATGACTGCCACATTATTGTTGGTGTGGGGGAATGAGAGCAGGGACCTTCTAGTTTGTCATCTTGCTGACGTCTTGTATAGGCTTACGCGTATCTGCAAAAATTCTTGCTGGGATTTTGATAGGAATGATTTTAAATCTGTATATTCATTTGGGGAGAATTGGCATCTTTATGACTTTGAATCTCTCAATCAATAAATATTGTATGTCTCTATTTGTTAAGATCTTTGATTTATTTCATCAGTGTTTCATAGCTTCGGCATATAAGTCGTGTGCGTGTTGTGTTAGCTTTATATCAAAGGTTTTTGGGTTTTTGCAATTATAAATGATTTAGATTTTTCTGATGTTCACATGTTCATTGAGAGTATATAGAAATACATTTGACTTTTGTGTTTTGTTGTGACCTTGCTGAACTCATTTATTAGTTTTAGGCATTATTTTGTTGATTCCTTGTAATTTTCTACATGAGCAATCATGTCGTATGCTGATGTTCTGTCTAGTTCTATGAAATATTGAGAGAGGGGTGTTATAGTCTACAATGTTAATTGTGGATTTGTTGGTTTATCCTTCCACTTTCATTAATTTTGCTTCACGTATTTTGAATCTGTGTGTTTTGGTGGACACACATTTAAGATTGCTATGTCGTCTTGGTGGACTGACCTTTCCATCATTAGTTAATGTCTCTTTCTGTCTCTGATAATTGTCTTTGCTCTGAATCCTGCTTCCTGTGGTATTAGTATTCCTTTTCCACTGTATTTGTATAAATGTTAACATGATCTGTTTTTCCTACACTTTCATCCTACCTGTATCTTTCATCCTACCTATATCTTTATACTTGGAGTGAATTTCTTGTAGATAGCATTTGGATAGATCCTGTTTTATAATCCACTCTGTGAATCAGTCTTTTAATTGCTTTATTTAAACCATTTACACTTAGTGCAATTATTGATATGTTAGAACTAAATCTATCTGTGTTGTTCTCTCTGTGTTCTTTTTTCTGTTTTGTTTTTGCTGACTTCATGTGGTTTACTTGAACATTTTTTAGAACTTCATTTTGATGTACCTATGCTTTTGTATGTGTCTCTTTTTATAGTTATTTTATTGGTTTCTCTAGGCATTACATTTTATATAGAGAACCTATCAGAGTCTTCTGGGTCAACATTTTGCCAGTTTGTATAGAAATCTTACTTCTTATCCCTTCACTGTCCTCATTTATAATATCATTGTCTTAAATATTTCCTGTGAATACGTTTAGAACCATATCAGTGTTACAATTTTGCTTCAAACCAAAAAAAAAAAATGTGAAGTCAACAGAAATGGAAAGGCCTATTGTACTCACATATATTTTCCACTTATATTTCTTCCCACAGGTCTTGAGGTTCTGTTCATGGTTTTTTTTGGTCTGTTTTCTTTGTTCATACTGGCTAATGCCTATTATTTTACCTTAAAGTTTACTGATTCTCTTCTGTGTCCCCTCCATTCTACTATTGAACCCATCCACTGAGTTTTAATTTTTATTACTATATTTCTTAGTTCTGAAATTTCCATGAAAAATATTTCTTTGCCAAGGAAGTACATTTGTTGGCTGAGACTTTCTAGTTTTCTGTCTTGTTTACATTTGTAATTGTTCATTGAAGCATGTTTATAATAGCTGCTATAGAATCTTCATCAGATAATTCTAACGTCTGTCATCTCACTCAGCATTGTCATTTATTAATTGTCTTTTTTTATCCAAGTTGAGTTTTTTTTCCTGGTTCTCAGTATAACAGGCGATTTTTTTTTATGGCAACAAGTACATTTTGGGTATTATTACGTGAGACTTTGAATCTTATGTACGTGACTTTGTCTGACACTGCTCTGAGAGGAATTGGCAGTGGGGCTTGTTACTGCCACGTGGAGGTAGAAGTTCAGATTTCCCACTTGACCTCTATTGATACCTGAAGGGGAGAGAACTCCCTGTAACTGTTGGGCAGGTGTGAGTTCCAGCTTCCTGCTAGGCTTCCACTGACATCACCCTGGCTTGGAGAGTGCTTTATTGCTGCTCCCCATGTGGCTTCCACTGACACTGGAGGGAGGTTGGAGAGTAGAAGGTGGTCTAGTAACGCTGGGCAGTGGTCAAAGTCTTGACATTCCGCTAGGCCTATTCTCACTCTGTACCAGAGGATTACTAATGTCTGGTGTGGGTGGAAGTGCAGGGCCACCAGGTGATCTCCACTGTCATGGTGTGTAAATGGGGGGACTCACTACAAGCTCAGAGATGAAAGTCCCAAACACCGTATTCCACCTGTCTCACACCACCCCAGCTGGGCTGTAGAGACTCCTCATTATGACCTGATGAAGGTGGAAGTCTCGGCTCCCCATTCACTCTTGGCTGTTCTGCACGAAGGTGGGTAACAGTTTTTCTGCAATATTAACCTAGAGTAGAGCAGTTATTTTCTAAGTTTTCTGTCTCACTAGGCTGCCCCTTCCCTAGTCCTGTGGTTGAAGAGAATAAGCTTTTGCAGGAGCTTTTTATTCTGGTCTATACCCATTACTGTTTCCAGATTTTCAGGTTCTTCAGTTCCAAGTCTGAATATAAGAGGCAAAGAGAAAATCCAGGCACTAACTACTTTCATTCCTTAAGTCACAAGGACCTTAGGTTCTAGCTGGTCTGCCGCCTTCTCTCCACCTTACAGTGTCTTCTTATATTTAGTTTATATGTAATGTCAGGCATTTTAGTTGTACTTAATGAGAGAAATAGGAGAAAGTATGTCTAGTCCATCTTCTCAGAAATGGAAGTCACAATCTTTTTTCTTAATGTTAAGCAGCACTGCTTGTTTTGAGGCATGAGTGTTAGTCTTCTCCAATCAGATGTCTCAGAGGAACCAGGAAAATACGTCTGTGATATTCCCAGACTACTTTTCTACTTGAATATGAGGCATTTCAGTGACTGTGGTCCATCTGAAAACATTCCTTAGGCATTTGATATCAAATTATTTGAAAGATCAGAGCTGTCAGAATGTATGATGGTTTTACTTGTAAATAACATTTATTTTAATGGGTAATTCTTTGAGCCTGTCGACGGTCTTTACTCACTCCCTGCATTTCTCCCTGAGGCACCTTAAGACATCATCTACCAGAGTAGGAAGACCTGAGGGAGCTCAAGCCCAGGCACTTAGATGGCCCCCTTTCATTAGCCCCTCTCCTGACACAGACGTTTCAATGGAAAAGTAAAAGTGGACCCATTGACAGTCACTATTGAGCATGTGAGGGCAGCTGTCGCTGGTCTGGCTTGATTCTACCTGCCCACAGCAGTCAAGTCATTGCTCTTTGTGTTCCTGATTTAGCAAGAACATGAGGGGAATCCAGCTTCGCAAATAAACTGTTGTATTTTTTTATCCCTTTCCAGGCAAAAGCTTATTATCCCCAGTGGAAGTTGCCCTGTTATTCTGAATACTTATTTTTGTCAGAAAATTGTTGCCAAAGAAGATTCAAGAACAACACATGAAGTGCACGGTTGGAACACACCCCTTCCAAGAAGAAACATCACTTTGGCCCAGATGTTTAGATTTAATTGTCTAACAAATAATTCACCTGAAAGCCAGGTAATCTTTCATTGGCTTAGACATTTTATTCTTTGTAATAATATTGGATTTGAAAGGGTTATAAATGAAGATGTTTACCTTTGGTCTTCTTTCAAATATTCAGCAAATACATAGGCAAGAGTATTTGTTGTTATTATTATGTCTAAAGAAATTATGGTTCAGTTCAGTATTATGGTATTTTTATAGTATTTCATCTTTTTAATGATGTATTTTTAATCTTTATTCTAACTCATTAAAATATATGAGTGTTCATTTTTCTGTTCTTGTAATTGTCTAAGAATCTTGTTTAAGCCCCCTTTTATTATTATTAAGATTACATTTTTCTTTTTTACAATATCTGTATCCCTTGGAATAAAAAGAGCTGCATAAACTTGAGGTTATAAAGCGGAGATGGATTTTTGGAATTTTATTGGCCCTGACTCATGATTATCTGCCAAGATGGACTTAGAGAACCACTAAATTTCACTTGGAATGGGCACAAAGTGCACTCTTGGGACCCCTCCAAGGTCTCTGGCTCCCAGTGTACCTGCCTCAGGTCACCAAGTTACCTGAATCAGAACTGAATGGAATGCTGAGACTAATTGTCAGCTTGAGGGAACAAAAGAAAGATAGGAAGCAGACAAACTTTCTTCTTTTTTTTTCTTTTTTTTTTCTTTTTCTTTTTAATTATTTTATTGTTGTTCAATTACAGTTGTCTGCATTTACCTTCCCCCCCACCCCAGGCAAACCCACCTCCCTCCCTTGCTTCCACCCTCCCCCTTGGTTTTGTCCATGTGTCCTTTATAGCAGTTCCTGAATACCCTTGTCCCCCTTCTCCCCTTCCCCCTCCCCTCTGGTTACTGCCAGAATGTTCTAAACTTCAATGTCTCTGGTTATATTTTGTTTCTCTGGTTGTATTTTGCTTGCTTACCTCACAAGCGTCTTGGCTGTGACTGATCTGAATTCCCCG
>PVJI01014730.1:0-43245 GCA_004026765.1 Micronycteris hirsuta
TTGAATCTGAAAATGGCTTTGGGTAGTATGGCCATTTCAACAATATTAATTCTTCCAATTCATGAATACAGGATATTTTTCATTTGTTTGTGTGTTTTTCAATTTCATTTCAAAGTCTTACAGTCTTCAGTGCACAGATATTTCACCTCCTTGGTTATTCATAAGTATTTTGTTGATTTTGATGCTATTGGGAATGAGATAGTTTCCTTTCTTTCTTTTCAGATATTTCATTGTTAGTGTATAGAAATGCAACTGATTTCTCTAGATTGATTTTGTATCCTGCAACTTCTCTGAACTGGTTGCTTAGATGCAACTTTTTGTGTGTGTGGATCTTTAGGATTTTCTACATAGAAGGTCATATCGTGTTCAAATAGAGACAGTTTTACCTCTTCCTTTATTATTTAAATACCTTTTATTTCCTTTTCTTGCCTGATTTATCTGACTAGGACTTGCAGAACTATGCTGAATAGGAGTGGTAAGGGTGGGGGCTCCCTTATCTTATTCCCGATGTTAGAGAAAAAACTTTCAACCTTTCACCATTGAGTATGATGTTACCTTAGGGCTTTTCATATATGGCCTGTATTATGTTGAAGTATGTTCTTTCCATACCCATTTTGTTGAGGGCTGTAATCTTATAAAACGATGTTGCATTTTTGTCAAGGTATTCTTCTGCATCTGTTGAGAGGTTCATATGATTAGCCTTCATTTACTATTGTGGTGTACCACATGTATTGATTTGTGTATGTTGAGCCATCCTTGCATTCCCGGGATAAATCTAATTTGATCCTTTTAATGTGATATAGCCATTGCTGAAATTGGGGTATTGAAGTAAGTCCCCTACTATTGCTGTGTTATTGTCATTTCTCCATTCGGATCCTTGGGTTCTATGATATTGAGGCCATATATATTTATGAATGCTATATCTTCCTGACAAATTCGCCCCTTTCTCATTATATACTTACCTTCTTTGTCTCTTGTTATTATTTTGGCTTGAAATCTCTTTGTCTGATGTAAGTACAGCTCCCCCTGCTCTCTTCTGGCTTCTGTGCCAATGAAGTACATTTTTTCTCTTCCCTGTGCTTTGAGCCTCTGTGTGTCCTTAAAGCTGAAGGTCAGCTGAGATGAGAAGCACTTATTCTAAGGCTGTGAGGGGAATTTAGAAAAACAGGAACCGGGATGTTTTTCCGTATTTAGTGCCCCATTAGCAACCCATCTCATTTTCTCAACCGCAGGTTTATGCTTTTCGATTTAATGCTGTTCCCTCTGTGGTGGCGCAGCCCTCCTCACTCTTTGCTTTCATGGCTCTTGTCACCATCACATACCTTTGTCCTCCTTATTTCATTGTTTCTGCTTAATTTCTTGACCTATGGATACGAATGGCTTTTGCTGTTGATTCCACAATCTCAAGGCACCTCCTTATGGCATCTGCTCTGCGGGTCCTTTGATTGATGGTCTCTTGTCCCGCCCACAAGCACATTCTTTGAGGCATTCAGTACAACTCTCCAACCTGCTTTTATTCTGCTGCTATTGAACCCCACTCATTTGCTGGTGACTTTTATACAAACATGTTTTCATGAATAAATACTTATTTTTAGAAATACCTTTCCTTATATGGGAGAACACACTTATGCTTCATAAAATTGTTTTGCTGAGAAAAAAAATCCATGCTTTTAACAAATATCCATTGAGAACCTTCTATACAGCAGCATGTAAAACACTGAGACATAAGGAAGAAGAAAATGTGAATTTACAATTGGTTAAGACAAGTCAGAAAGGCAAGTAATTATAATTCAGTGACGTAAATGCTAAAAGCAGTATGCAGATTGACTGTTCAGGGAGCGCAGAACAAGTGATCATGTGTAAAGAGAGGAGAAGGGGGACAAAAATGGTGTTTGAGTTTATGACAGTGAATGGAAGGGAAGAGGACCATTCTGGGCAGAAACATCTGTTTCTGCAGACCCAGAGCCACTGTCTTTTCTGACTGTTTTTGCCGATATAAATCATCAGTTCTTTATGGAACCAATTATTCTTTCCCGTGATATAAAAAGTAAACTATTATGAGGATTTATAGTATGAGAAATGAAAGACAAGTTTCACATCCTAGTGAGCCACTCTTTAAAATACCCATCCTTATTTTTCTGAAGAAGCCGTGGTTATTTTCAGTGACAAAAGTAGGCACTGTCCCTCAATGGCTGTGCGAGTTAAGAATATCATTTTGACGTGATCGCAAGCAGCTGATAATCTAAGCCGCTTGACCATATTTTGGTGACACACCAGCAAACATGAATTAAATGATTGTGTTTCACAGATGTTTTTCTTCAAGGATATGTGAATTTATGACTTTTTAGGGAAAGATTCATATGCTTAGAGTTCTTCTGAAGCTCCAGATGAGCCAGATTACAAATGTTTTATTTTTGGAATCTACTATTTTCAAAATATCCTCTTAGTAAATCGAAGAGTTGTTAGTCATTTGTCTTGCTAAACCTTATTGTATCTAAAAAAATCATTATCGAGGGCTTCTTTATGGAGCTGATTTATAGAATGGTTAGCATCTTAAATTCTAGAGGTTAAGCTTAAGTAGCAATTTCCTAATGAAAAAACAAACATTATCCAAGAAAGAATTTTCCAAAAACAACATAGAGCTTAAAAAATAGTCTCATGATGGTATTACGAAGAACTTCACAATTCGTTCACAAACTTCCTGCTTCATTCCTTCCTGAGACAAGTTTTTCAAACAGTCGAGCCCTTCTGCCGGCTATCACAAACACGCTGGCTGAGTTCTAAAGGCGAAAAGAGGCCTATTGGGAACATTTACGACGCCTTCACCACATGTGACCTTGCATTGCAAAAGAAGCCATCTTTTATATCTTCCGGTGTTCAGATTTCCATCTGGATTCCGCACGTTTAATTATGCTAGAATTTTAGTCTCTGAAAGAAAATTATTTCTACTGAATGTGGTGGGAACATTCTTATATTTTTTAAGGTCAGGGTAGCTAACATGATACTTGAACTGCAAATTATTCGTCATTTAAAACGAGAAAAGTATACTTCACATTGAGGTAAGGTCCAAATGGCTATTCACGATGGCAGGTGACTCTTGTCCAGCAGTGGCTCTAGCACCTGGGCTTCCTTCCTCCTGTAGTTCCACAGGGGTCAACAGGTGGCTTCTGGGGTTACCGAGCTTATGTGCATCAAGCCCCGCAGGGGAATGGGCACGGAGAAGCAACAGGGAGGAGGCTTGGAAGGACTGTTTCTGAAGCAATGTACTTCAGTTTCTCCCACATTCTGTTGGCTGGGACTCAGCAACATGGCCTCAGTAAAATGATGTCAGGAGTAAACTTCGCCCTCAGAAAACCAGAGGCAGTTACTTTGGTGAATGAGCGGTGTGCTAGTATCTTCCACAGCGTCCTGCTAGGTTCATGCATTTGCCAGCGGTCTTAAATATTTTTGCTCGCACGCAACCTAAAATACTTGGGTAGATCTCTGTACTCTCATGCCTTCTTTAGGTTGTCTTCTCAAGGATGTTTTAAAATATTCTTTAGCTTTATAGAAACCAATGAATTGGAACAACTTGACTTTCAAAGGACTTGTTTCCCACCGAGAGCCATTCCCCTTCTCAACACTTACCAATATTTACAGCCGGTAAGATGCAGGATGAGAGATTCACACATTCATTCCCTGTTCATTGATTCAGCAGATATTTATTGGTCATGAGTGCCTACTCCCTACCATAAATTTCTGGAAAACTGAGATGCATTAGTGAATAAGAGAGATAAAGACCCCTTCCACATGGAGCTTATCCTTAGCGGTGAGGGCAGGACCAAAAACAGATGAAAAAGATTAAAAACAGACCAAATAAATTAGTAATTATAAAGTATTTAAGTAAATGATAAGTGAAATGGGAAAAGGATAAAAATAGAGAAGGGTAAGAGAGAGTTGAGAATGTGGTATTGCCGGGAAGGATAGTTATACTTTTAAATTGGGAGATAAACTTTACTAAGTGTGCAACATTTGAACAAACACTTAAAGGAGACTATTTTCGGGGAAGAGGGTTCCAAGCCCAGAGCTCATAGGGGTGTCCAACCTTTTGGCATCTCCAGGACATATTGGAAGAAGAAGAGTCATCTTAGGACATACATTAAATACACTGGGACACATAATCACAAAAAAAGCTCATCATGTTTTAAGTAAAAATTTACAATTTTGTGTTGGGCCGCATTCATAGCCACCCTGGGCTGCATGCGGCCGGTGGGCTGCCGGTTTTTTGGACACCCCGGCAGGTGTGGTCCTGTCTGGCCTATTGGGGCAGCAGCCAGGGTGGGGCAGGGTGGCAGGGCGGAACAATGGAGGTGGTAAGAGGAGAGGTCAGAGAGCCAGTGGTGCTGAGTTCAAAGCCGAAACATTTTGAAAGAGGTTAAGAAACTGAAATGCAATGGGTTTCTTTAACACTCTGCCTTGTATGCTGTTGAAACACCTTGATGGACTACAGGCATTACTGTGATGCCATTGAGTAGTGTTTTAACTATATCATCAGAATGTTCAGCATGCGTGGAAAGTGACAGGTATTTAGTGCATTCTTCAGTTTCTTCTTTCGGTCTATGTGTGACATTTACAGGGAGGATGACGAGTGTTTACAGTCTCTTTCAATGACCTGCTGAGAGATGATGAACAGAGTTTGGGATCCAAAGCCAGGAAGTTTGGCCTCAGTTCTGTGCTACCCCAGACTTCAGCGGGGCCCCTGGGCTAGAATTGCAGGGGTCTGTCAGCTCTCCTCCCTCCCTCAGTGATGGACAGCCCCTGCCTGGACCTCAGGGTGAGACGCTACATGCGTGCGGAGTGTCCTGATGAGGACAGTGAATCTAGGAGATGACCTACAGTCGTGCTGAGGAGTTTAACAGCATCGGCTCAGAGGATCTCCTGGATTGGATTGGATCAGAGGATCTGCTTGTCTTCAGTCCTTGGGCCACCACCCGCCACTCCGCACTCCTAAGTCAGTGAGCCCCGCCACTGCTTCTCTGTTCTCCTAGGCTCATAGCAGCGGTGTGGTACCTGTGAATGTGGGTGTCTCTGGAGTCCTTACCCCCTGAAGAAACAGGGGTATCTTTAACCAGAAAAGCCCCCGGTTAGACACTCCTTTAGAAATGACAAATTTGGCCTAGCATGTAGAACCAAAGTAGAAATCTTTCTAGATATACTGTTGAACCGTAAAATTTTCCCATACGACAAATAATTTTTTAACATTTATGTTCAAGACCCGTGAAAGAGAAGTGAATTGGGGCTTTGGTCACATAATTCAATGTCTAAGAAAAAACCTAATTTGGTGGGTATGGATGGTATAAAGGTCAGGGACATTATATTGGTTCTTTAATTATCTGTATATATTCTCTTCATTAATCAGGTAACTAGGTGCCTGAATGTAGAACAGATTCCTACTCATCTTTGTATCTCCAGTATTCTCCTTGAATACAGCCAACTGTGTTAAACTTCCAGTTAATATCATGCTGTTTAGAATCTTGACCATTTATTTACTTATGTATTTATTTATAATAGGAAGAATTGATGTGCCTTGTATAAAGTATCATTTTAAACATATTGTGTGGATAATTTTCCTGTGTTTAATTCACCCCTCTTTTCATGACAGAGTTATATCCATTTTAATAGTGTCAATTAACCAGTGCATTTCCATGAGGTACCAGGCTCCAATCTGTCTTCTCTGTTTTTATTAGGATGTCATTTCGTTTGCTATTTTTCTGCATTTTTTCTTTGTGCCTGTATCTGTTTTTAGAATTCAGTTAACTCTTCCCCATGTGGAAAGATCTGCACCCATTCAAGTAAGATATATTTTCAAGATTTTTTTTTCCTTACATGTAATATTTCAGATTAGTCAAATTACCTCCTATTACCTTCAAATTACCTTCAATTTTTAGGAGCAAAGGGGTTTCCAATGCCATTTTCTGGAGACAACATATTATCCCCCAAATTTAAAATTAATCCCATTTATCTTTACTGACAGCACAGCTGTGGAAAACTGAAGTGGAGTGAAACATGTTTGGAGATGATTGTGTTAGGACCCCGACTGTCACTAAAGTTGGAGACAGGGATAGATCTCTGCTCAGAGCACTTGGTGTGGTAGTCAGGTACCGCCCTGTGGGCAATTGCTCACCTCTCATGGGATATTTCTGATGATTCTCTTTTTGACTCTTACAGATAAAGCTGCTGTAACATTTGTGTAGAGGTTTGTGTGTGAACATAAATTTTCATTTCTCTGGAACAAATGCTCAGGAGTGTGATTCCTGCTCAATAAGCTCTCTGCGTGTTTAGTGTTTTAAGAAAGTGCCAGTTTATTTCCTGAAGTGGCTATACTGGTTTGACTGAAACATGGAAGAAATCTTATCTCCTTTTATAAATGTCTTAAATATCCCCTACCTATTATTGAGAACCACACCTGACAGCGAGTATTACGATTTTTGTTTCAACTGTCAAATGTAAGTTAAAAATCCAGTAACATAAAGGAAGTCTATATTGCATTTACCCATATTTTACTTTGTCTGTTGTCCTTTTGAAATCCTGCATGTCCCCAAATTCCTTCTCTTGTTACACATGAGTGCTTTCTGTTTTAAGAAATTCTTCAGCTATTCTTGTTGGGTAGGTCTGCTGGTAACAAATTCTGTTAGTTTTCCTTCACGTGAGATTGTTTTGATTTCCCTTCCTTCTTTAAGGTTATTTGTGCTGTGTATAAAATCCTTTATTCATATTTCTTTCCTTTGAGCACTTGAAAAATCTGTTCAAGTTCCTTCTTACCTCCATGGTCAAAGGGAGGAACTCCATCTGATGAGAAATCTGCTCTCATTCTCATTGTTTTAGACTCAGGGTCTGGGAAGAGTGAAATAGAGAAAGAGGCAAACCAATTCCAGGATCCATGTTGAGGGGCTCACCCTGAGGGGTAAGTGGAATTCAGCCCTGTCTTTCTGAGGAGCTTTGCACAAGGTACCTCTGAATTGTCAGCTTGAGGAATGAAAGATGGATTATTTATCCACTTACTTCTGTCTGCTGTCAGTCAAGTGTTGCCCCATTGGCTCCTAACTCTCCTGTGCTTTCCTGAGTGTGCCCACACGAGTGCCAACGTGGTCCGTGCCCCAGAGCAAAAGGCCGGCGGCACACCATGGGACCAAGGTGTAGCACTCGGAGCTGTTTGCCGAAGTAGTGATTGGAGTAAAGTACTGACTTAGAAGATGCCTGGGCACCCATACCCTCAGCCTACAGCATCTGTTCATGTGAGGAAGCTGTGGCTTCCAGTCCTCTATGTTAACTGGGTCACTGGGATCTTTTCCAAGGATTGTATTCCTGGCGTAGTTCGTCCTCAGATCTCAGACACTATTCCTGCCCCACCCTTTCAGGAGCTTTTATCTTCAGATCCTGGCTCGCAAGAGGGCAACCGAGTTCAAGCGCCCTTGTCCCAATGGCCCCTCCTCCCCTCCAGTCTCTGAGGACTCATTCCCTTTCTGGGCCAGGCCTATGCCACGTTCTCCATGAGACAAAGACCTCATTCCATCCTCGTCTTGGACAATTTCAGCCTCCTCCTTGTTTGAATTATTATTTTTTTTTGGTAGAAGCCTGAAAACTCACTTTTGTATCCCTCTAAGTTTTCTTCAGCAGTGAGACCAAGTACCAAATTAATAACTACGTACTTTTGCAAGATTGCACGGGCTTCATCGTTCCCTTGGAATATTGAGTTTTACTAAGTTTGCAACTGTGTGCAGATAACGCTTCCCCTTTGAACACGTGGAGTTCACGCTGTGGGAATGACACCTGTGATTCCTCATTTGGCAAGGATTTGTCTCTGCTGCACCAGGTGGGATCCAAAGAAATCCACTGGCAAGTGATTTTCTCTGGAGGCCGTTTTCAGCTCTGCACAATTGGTCATAATTTATAATAGATGAAATAATTAGATCAGAGCGAAGGAAAACATTAGAATGGGCTATTTTTAGAGGTAATGTAAAGTGCAACTCCGACTGCATTCCTGTGTCAGCCATCAATATTTTATGTCTTTTCATGGATTTACTCGGCCAAGAGAATCTCCCCTCGTTCTTTCATTATCAGTTGGCCGACTGCAGCGTGCGGTTTGTCAAGGGTCGCCCTGGCTCCCAGTGCAGTAACCAATAGTACTCCTTGCGCACTGAAACGGTCACCCAGGTCATTACCCTTAATTATTGAATCCAAAGCCTCCTATTGGAATTTTAGGGTGTGTGTGTGTGAGTTTGAAAAGTTCAAGTTGTTTTTAAAACAATGTTGGAATGTAACATGTCTTTGAAAGTTTTTCTGAGTTCCATTTGAGCTATGTACTTTTTGTTGCCAGGGTTTTTCTGGATCCCTAAAAGTCTTTTCTTTTCTTTCTTTCTTTTTTTTTAAATCAAACTAGAAGTCCAGGAGGTCAGCTTTTTGGTTGCCCAGGGACAGGGGAGTAAAAGCTTGTTTCCGAATGGCTATCATCTATCAAAACCAAACGTGGGCGGGAGGCTCTCCCAAAAGATCGCGTGCACAGAATGTTAAAGATTCATAAACTCTCTGAAGATGATTCATGAACTGGGAGAGAATCCTGTCCCATTTAAATAGAATTTTCCTTATTCTGCCACTACTGGATTTATGTACAGATTGAAACTTGATAATATAGTGAGAGAGATGAAAAAAGAAATGATCACTTTCAGGAAACAGCTCCTTACTTGCAGGTAAAATAGATGTTTTCCTTGGATAGTAATCAAAATTTACTCCCTAAATCTATTTTGCATGATAAAATACATCTATATTGTATATAAAGAGATTCAACAGGAAATTTGGTGGATGTGATCAGATGGGGTTTGGAGGAAAAAGAAATAGACTAAAGCCATTTGCTTTGAAATTTCTTAAACCTATCACTTCGTTTTAATTACTAAGAAAAATACTTTTTAATCAACCAATAAAACCCCCAAATGGTTTTATGAATCCAAGAAACATTTACATTGAACTTCTGAAGGAAGTTAGGACAAGAATATTTTATGGTCCCTATATTTAAGCACTTTGTAATTTTGTCAGGTCTTAATTGTAAAGGGAAATTTGGAGTTTTTCTTTGAAATGTGGGATTTTTCACAAATATAAAACACTCTACCTCAGAGAGTGACCTAAATCTAAGCTAAGTTAACCTTAGTTTTCTTCATGAGGGAAATACACTTGAGTTGAACTTAACCTTAGTTTTCTTGATAAGGGAAATACAAATGATGAAATTATCATTTTAATTAGTTATGACATAGCAGCAATTTGAGCTTTCTAATAATTATAAAATGTAGAATTACCTATTTATCTTCCAGAATTAAATCTATAGAACTAACTCACACAGGGAAAGGTCTAATAATTTCTTTCTCCCTGAAGTTCAGATTTCTTTTGTGGACTTGTCTGATATTAGAACATATGTTACGCTGGATACAATGCAATGGATTTTAAGTCACAGATGTGTTTACAGAGGGAATTTAATGACCCAGATGAAAGAAAACATTTTTACCCTGCAAATGTCCTGAACTACTTGGGGACTTGGACAGCTGTCAGTGTGGGAGAAATTCTAACCCTTAGTCTCTAGAGCAAGCACGAGGCTTGGCCGTCAGTTCCCACAGAGAGGCTGGCCAGAAAGAGTGGGCGCTCGGACAGACAGCCGTGAGACTGACCACGGGCTGAGACACTGGAAGGGATATCCGGTCTCAGGCGCTCTCCTCTTCCTCTGCGGAGCACAGTCCTGCCTATTGGATGTCACACCCTTTGACGCTGACCTATCAGGCATCGTCATCTCTCCTGCCACTCTGCCAACCACAGAAGTCCATTGCCATGACCTCGAGGCTTTATTGCGCCTGTTTTTACAATGGTGCCGAGTGAAACTGGGGAACTGGGGCGGGTCTGTCCACATGATGAAGAATGACCTTTTCTCCTTGTCTTGGTACCTCAGTATCATTTGTATCTTGGTGCTTTAAGATTAGAATAATGGCTCTTAAACTTTATATTTCTCCTCTCTTTCTCTCTCTCCCTCTCTCTCCCCCCTTCCCTTCTCCCACTTCTGATACACACTTGTGTCCAAAGAACTACCTTCGGCGCTGGTCGACCAGCTACGGCAGTAGCCAGGACGGACAGACCCGCCACGTGTTTATTTTGTTCCTGGGTTAGACTCACACCACCTCACTCCTTCAGGATGACAACAGCCAACTCATTTTGCTCTTTATGTGTCAAAAAGTCTTCGAGTAATTTAATGTTAATTTATTCTGCAGTCAGAAGCGCACATCTGGTAAGAGACAGCGCCAGGATATAATCTCAGAGAACCACTCAACTCTCCTTTGAATACACTTCAGGCTCCGTATTACATCAACGTGAGGATGACTCTTAATTGCCCTGGTCCCAAATTAGGATTTTAAAAATATAACAGGAGTTTGTCTCCTTACTAAAACTATCCAAGTTATCATCATAGCTATTAACATATTTGATACAACGCAGATTTCAGCAATATTAAAACTAACTGTTTTGTGCTACCACTCAATAATTACTTCCTTTCTTTGGCAACTTTAACCCTGTGCCTCAGTCTGACATCTGAAGTTCAATGAGTGGTCTAGACTCAGAATATTTGTTCAGAGCTGTTGATGCCGTGAAAATACTGTAAACACAGGCAGCGACAAGTTATTAAAGGATTTTCATAATGATTCAAAACCCTCGGGAATCAGTCAGTGTGATCATTTGACGCTCAGGCACTTTCAAAAGCATCTGATTCCCAGGCGCAGCAAAGCGGGGTCCCACTCAGTGCCCACCATGGTGCGCTCCCTTACCCTTCCTGCACATGTGCCTGATCAGTACGTTATTTGCCCTTTGGTCTTAAATATTACTTAAAAATACATTAAAATTTCTATATTTTACGCCAATTGATTTAAATTGTGTCTCCCCATTTCTACCTTCTCGTCACACCTGTCTGCTCTCCTGCCTCTTCCAGAAGTGCCTCCCAGATTCTGCCCGTTGCCCCTTTACTTTTACCTGTTACCAAGTCGGTATGGTTTATAACCTGTGTGCAGCTGCGCTTTCTTCCTGCTTTCCCTTTACGTTGGTTTGGGATGTGGAAAACCACTAGCATGTCACCGAAATGACTGCGGCTCATAGACGTTGCTCTCTCCAGAGCTGAGTCCTGCACCACAATTATATTTTCTTCATTTAAAGTCCCGTGGCATCACTGCTGGATGGCTCCCAGAGACTGATCCTAGATCTGCTGAACAGAATGATCTTTTCTTATGTTCCTTCCATTAATATTAAAATTATCACATTTTTATTAGCTTTCTATGTGTGCCATGATTTTCTTTGATGGCCTTTGCCTTTCCTGGAATTTTTAATTATGCACCTCGGGAGACCTCCTCCAGCTCAGCTAATTAAGGAAGGGGAAGAGGCTGGTGCTGGCCAGGTTTAGCTAACTCTCTCCAGTGCATCCAGACTAGATCTGGCTGTGTGTTGGTTTTCCCCATGGAGTACCGGAGCATGTCCTCTGAACCTGGACTTCTCTGTAGGCTAGCCCGCCCATGGGGGTCTGCCTGAGTCAGCGTCTGCAGGTGCCCAGGACTCAGCCCACCCCCAGGTGCGTCCACCTGTTACCTGATGCACAGGTGAGCCAGACTCCTTCCGGGACCCGGGGCGCTGGGTGCTGGATCCTGCAGGGGCACTTTGGTCACAGGTGGAGGCTGCCTTTTAGCTGTCGAAGGGGAGATGAAATGGAAGTACAGCTGACGAGCCATGATGCTGACATCGCTTGGCGGCCGCTATTTTCTAATGAGAAATGGGCCGCTGTTGCCAGACCCATGGGATCAGGGGCTCCTGGAGTTCAAGGTTTTAAACTGTATCTTTGAAGACATTCACATTCCAACCCTCAGGGACCCATTCCTTCTCTATTAGGGACTTGGTGTTGGTGTAGGAGACTTGCAGGAGCTAAGTGTTTTGTAGGACAGTTATTGTACGCATGGCCGGTGTTTCATGCTGTCTCTGCAAACACCTGACTCCTGTAGCACTGACTCCTGGCCAGATGGGCGGTAGGCTAACTCATGATTGACTCCATGCTGTTTGGAGTTTGGGACTCTGTGGCTGGCTTGTTACTGATGGCTGGTGTCTGGCATAACCGGTCAGGCAGCCTGATTTGGCACGGAGGCCATAGGGAATGGTGGACCAGAGGCAAAGCATGCCCTTGTGTGGACAAGAACCACCCCGGGCAGCTCTGCGTGGAAGTCTCCTGGGTCCTGACGCTCGCTTGCCTCCTCTTTCTTCCACCCTACTGCTTTGTCTGCCTGTATTAAAAGCCTGGCATGAGTGTGTTCTGTGGAATCTCGTGAGTCCTTTCACTAATCTGACCCTGCTGTAAATGCCGCAGTTTTTAATCTTCTCTGAATCTTCCCTACTCTTATGACTTGGTCTTCAGCCCAGTCCTCCATTCTGCCAGCGCTCTGTTTGCCTGAGACAGGGCTTCCTTAAATGCAGGCAAGGAGGGCCCGTGGCTTGCAGATTTTGCCCTTCATGGGTGATTCATCATCCTGGGTCTGCCATGGTCTCTCTTCACTGAACCAATGACACTCAGTCACACCCACACAATTCAATAACCTCTCCCTTCATCCTTCTCAAGTGCAGAAATATTGACCAGCCATTTCACCCCCGGATCCCATCTGGGTTCACTGTGCAGAGAGTTTTAACAACTGCATTAATACAGCAGTCAGGAGCTCTCCATCTACCAGCCACCACTGGTAACATGAAGCCAGAAGTCTACTGATGCATTCATACCCAGCACTTTGTTATAGAATCTGCACCGCAGCTTGTGAGAAACACAGCTGTGAGCCAATCAGCTGGACGCATTTGCAGCAGCTTGGGCTGTGCGAAGGGAAATGTGTGGGCTACCTCAGTGCCACCTATTTGTACATTTTTAATGGTCAACTGACTATGTTCTTGGGAGGAAAGTAAGGCGGATATAATGTATTTATTATCTACAAATGGAAGCCAGGTTTTTTTTTTTTTTTTTGCCTTTCATTTAATACTGACTTGTTAAGCCAAACTATTATTCTATATTCTATTTAATTTCTTCAATTTATCTGTGAAAAGGAGTATTTCAGACAAAGCAGGCAACAGCACAATGTAATCAAGTATTCTCATATTAATTCAAGTGGAAATCAATACTACTTATGACTTAAAAACACAAATTCAGTATACTTCCTCAAGACTATGCATCCAGTGTAAATGCTTTCAATAGGACTTAAAGCCTTTCTGAGGTCAGCTTTTTTTTCTTTTGTGAAGCAAGTAGAAAGTATGTATCACCTTAGTTGTTTTTAATATTAATATTTAACCACTTTTTTAAATTGAAGCAGCTGGAAGGGTAGATCAACTACTAAAAGAGGGATATGATTAGGAAGCTCTATAAAAATCCATCTTTCTGGGGTCAGGGTAGGTGCAGAGTTGTGAATGACGTCTAGTCCCCCTTAGTGGCGAGCCAACACAGCGCCACCTGTAGGTGGGAGGGCGGAACTTTTGGGGACTGATGAGCATTACAAAGCAGAACCTGCTCCCAAGATTCGGGATGGTAGGTCGGTACCTAGCAATTTCAACTCGGTGAAGGCATTCTATGGAAACACCTGGAAATGCATGCAAGAGTGTGTGACTCATGGTCGTAGGTAGAATACTGAAAACAAAATGCCATGGTGGATGATAAATAAATGATGGTCCACAATTATGATAGAATGACAGGCAGGTATTAAACACATCATCAAAGAGAAAATGTTCAACCTATTGCTAATTAATAGAAACTAGGTCTGAAAAATAACTGAAATAATTTCTTTGAAAGCTCACATTTAGCTTTAACATTCACGTTTCAGCTTCCTCAACTCTTCTTACCAGCACCTCAGCAGAAACTTGTAGTCGGCATCATACCCTTTGTCATTTTTCTGTTTTCAACAAAACACCATTTTTCAGTCCTTGACAATATCATGCACAGTGCTGCTATACACACAAAAAATGCCTGATAAAAGGCCCAGTTATTTGAAGTCATTGCTAAACAAATCCAGTCCTGTTAATTCAGCTAATTTGAAACATGTGACCCAAAAAGCAGGCACCCAAACCCCTTTTAGTGTAAAGAAGACAAACATATTGTTTTCAAGCTTTCGTGAGTGTTCTACATGCCGTGGGACATGAAGACAATAAAGGGGCACCCGTAGAAAGTTCTGTGCCCTTTCAAAGCTTCATTCCTTCCAAAGCTAAGTAACTGCAAGTCCTCACATATCTTCCAAATGAGTAACTCTTGTAGAAAAATGTCCTATTTCCCCTTGAATGGAAAATAATGGGATCGTTCTTCTGTTAGTAAAATGCCTTGGTGTTAACCGTTAGCATTTTGAAAACCTGCAGGAGCTGAATTATTTTACATAATTATCTATGAAACTGTATGTGCCCATATATGTGTACTAGGCAATAATCCCTAGTATCATATCCTTCAGATCTAATGAAGTCCATAAAAATAAGGCAGAAAAAGTTGAGTGTCACTGTTACTTCCAGTTCTTTCTCAGATTATAGAGACCTACCTTTTTAGTGCCTTCTAATCTTGAGTTAAAATTTTGATAACAGCTGGAGAAAATTATGTCAGCAATTATTCCAGGGCCACTTCACTCTAATTATTTTTCTGGATTCACATATACCTCATCTGGATCCTTGGCTGATGTAAGGAAAATGGCAAATGCATTGTCCCATTCTCGTCAATGACTGTGTGTTCCATTGGCTGTCAGCCCAAAGCCGAAGGTCTCGGTAGTGTCAATTCAGTGTAGTTACTCCCTCATGTGCTTCTACCATGAAATTCTCTATATCAATTATACAACTCAGAAGTTTCTAGCTATTAAATTCTTTTCAATAGGAATGATTTATTTTTATATTTCATGTGAGCTATGTGCTTATTTTAAAAACCAGTGAGTTCTATCTTTAAAATTAAATCATTAGATGTAATATTGGGTTGACTAAAAAGTCCATTTAGCCTGGCTGGTGTGGCTCAGTGGATTGAGCGCAGGCTGGACACCAGGTGGTCCCAGTTCGATTCCCGGTCAGGGCGCGTGCCTAGGTTGCGGGCCAGGTCCCCAGTGAGGGCCATGTGAGAGGCGGCCATACATTGCTGTTTCTCTCCCTCTCTTTCTCCTTCCCCTCTCTCTAAAAATAAGTATAAATAAAAAAGCTTTAAAAAATAAATAAATAAAAAGTCCATTTAGTTTTTTTCATAAAATAAAAGATACAGTTTTCATTTTCACCAATAACTTAATTCATTTGGTTAATTTGAGTATGTCAGCTCTCTCCTGCTATTGGCTTCTAGTGGGTAGAGGCCAGGGCTACTGCTAACCATCTTCCCATGCATAAGACAGCCCCACAGCAAAGAACTATTTCTACAAAATGTCAGTAGTACCAGAAACTTCGCAAACCACTTTTGACACATTTGCTCAGTCACAGCACCTTCTCCATACACTGTACAAACCTTTTCTGCATTTCATTTGTGTTTTTACCTTTTTTAAAATAATAAAGCATAAAACATCGACAATGTGCATTTTCTTCCATCTTCATTATTAAAGTGGCAGCCCAAAACTTATCAAAAGTGGCGTCGCCAATTTTGATAAGTTTTTTTAAATGCACGCTTATATGACCAGTCACAATATAACCTAACAAGATTGTTTCGAATGAAGTTAAAGACAACTAAGTGCTGCTAGAGCCACCATACAGAAAAAAACTAAACACCCTTTTTTCCAATCCAATATATAGAAAACATTATCTTTGTGTTGCTTACTCTATCAAATAGATAACAGTAGCATCCAATAAATATTTGTTCAATTAATAAATGAAAGGAATAATATACAGAGAAGGTAATATTTTTTAAAACATTTTTTAGGAATCATTGCTGACCTTTTATTTTCTGTCAGGATGTAGGGGATTAATCACATTTTATTGCTATGGGAAGAGATGTGTGTACAGGGCTGGGCAGAAGTAGGTGTACAGATCGACCCTGGAGGATGAGCAGAATTTATCATTTGAAGAGAAGTAGAAGAGAAAAGATCCATGTTTCAAGGGAGGTGGCTGATTTCTTATCTTGTGCCAAATAAGCGAAATGCATTTCCAATCCCCAAGGAGTTCACCAGGCTAGAAGAGCGTGGCAAACGAGGAGGAGAGCAAAGCACAGTCAGAGAACTGAAGGACCCTGGCGTTGCTAGGTATCTGACTTAGGACGGGGAGAGATGACAGAGAGGCTGAAGAAATATGTAGTCTTTTTCAGAGAGTGGAAGATTTTGAAGGCTCTATTAAGAGCTTTGGACATTCACTTGGGGCAATGGATAGTGTGCAAGGGATTGATGTGGGAAGGCGACATTTGAGAATACACGGGTCGTCTTCACAGACTAAGGTGGGAGGCCAAAGAGTCTCTCCAAGGCTGGGGCAGAAGTCCGAGTGAGAAAAGGTAGATGGACAGAAGTTAACGCATTGAACAACTATTTGGATGTAGAAGCAACTGAACTTGGTCTGTGATATGTAGGCATCAACAAGGAGATATAAAGGAGAAATGCTGTATCTTTTCTAAAAAAAATATTTTTAGAGGTAGGGGAGGAGAGGGAGAAAGGGGGAGAAACATTGATGCAAGGGAGAACAATGATCGGTTTCCTCTTGTACATGCCCCGCCCGACCAGGGACTGAACCTGCAATCCAGGCAGATGCCTTCCTGGGAATCAAACCAGCGACCTTTTGCTTTGTGGGATGATGTCCAACCAACTGCGTCACACTGGTCAGAACGAAATGTTCTATCCTATGTCTTGGGCCACTGAGTCCTTGTGTTACCGTTGTTGACATAAGTAACATTGGCAGCCCAATGCATTTCACAGAAGATATGTTTATTTTATGATATGTTGAAAATATTTTAAGAATTTTGTAATTGTAGGAAAGACAGGTTGGTAATTATAGAAAGTAATGCCAAGGAAACTCCATTTTTAAGAGAGGAAAGCTATTGGCATAGTTACTTAACTTTTGTTACATGTTTTATGTACTTATCTGTAGGATATTACATATTTTCTATGAATGTAACCATGTCATGAACATAATGAAAGATGAAAACTTGCTTTCACGTTATTTATTTATATTGCTGTACCATAGGAAATAGATCCTAAATTAGAATATTTGATAGAGTTAGTATTAGTGGCCATCCTGGTCTCATTCCAGGTCTTAAAGAAATCCTTTTAATGTTTCACAATTAAGTAAGGTGTCCACTGTATGATTTTTGTAGACACACTTTATCAGATGAAAGTTTCTATTGCTAGTTTTGAAATATTAAAAAAAACATGACTGAGTATTTGATTATTATCGAATGTTATTTCTGAATTTAATACAAACATAATGTGATTTTTTCCCTCTTTTAATCTGCTCCTGTGACATATTGTATGAATTTATTTTCTAAAGTTAAAAGAAAAATTGCATTGGTGGGAGTTATTAACAATTTGGTTTAGAATGTTTGCTTCTATGTTCACAAGTGAGAGGAGATCAACATATAACCTTCTCTTTCTTTTGTCCTGGTGCAATTTTGTATCAAGGTTACCCTTGACTTACAAAGTGAGCTGGACATTTTTTTCCACTTTTCTGTGTCCTGGACAAGTTTGTGATTCATTGGAATTATGTGTTCCTGTTGTTTGGTAGAATTTGTACATCGAATTCTATGTGGCTGGAGATTTATTGTGTGAAGATTTTAAAGTACCATTTCAAATTCCTTGATAATGTAAAAATATTATTTTGTTCCTTTTAATGAATTACATAAGGAGTCATCCCAGTTCATTGAAATTTTCAATATTATTGGCAAAAGCTATTTTATAACACCCTTTTATCATCTATTTAATGTCTGTAGCAACAATTGGTGTGTCCCAATTTTCTTAATATTATTTATCTGTGCCTTCTCTCACTTTGCAATTCCTCAGTCAAGTCAGAGGTTTGTCAGCTCAGTTTCTCTTTTCAAAGAATCAACTTTTGTCTTTGTACCCTCCCTGTTACATGTTTATTCATTTCACCAGTTTCTCATCTTCTTTTTATTTCCTTCTTTCTGCTTAGAGTTTGCTTTGCCTTTGTTTTTTGTAAAGTCTTTAGGTGGATAATCATTTCATTATTGTCAGCCTCTTTTCTTTTCTGATTTACACATTAGGAAAATGAATTTGCCTGTCTGTCCTGCTTTACCTGTATTCCACGGGTTTTTTATATATTTCATCTCTGTTGCTCTTCAGTTCTAAATTGTTCCTAAATTGTTTCTTAATTTTTCCTTAATGCACATATTTTCTAGAAATGAAATTTTAAGTTTCCAAATATTTAGAACTTTCCTAGTATTCATTTTTTGGCATTGATTTCTAGATAAATTGCTTTGTGAGAAAGTCCTTTATAACTTTATGAGCCTTGTTTTATATCCCAATTGAAATATGAGTGGGCTCATTTTGTGTCATATCACAGGGTCAGTTTTTCTAACATTCTGCATATGTTTGGAAAGAATGTGTGTATGCATATTCTTCCATTGTTGGGTAAAGTAGCTGAGAGTTTATTGTTCTTTCACCTTTTTTTTGATCTCCATTGTTTTCCTGTATTCCCATGCTGTTCTTTTTAAAAAAATTATTATGATAATTTTGCTCTGGAATGTACTAGATTGCTATCTAGCATTGGCTAGATTTTGCTGTAGCTTAATGCACACACACACACTAGTTATTTCTTACTCATTTGGCATTCCCAAAACAGGTTCGTGGAGTACTGAGAAATAACAGTTCACAGTATCACAAAATTTTGAAGTCCTTTTTATTTTCATGAAAGAAGTGTTTCAATACATGAATTTGCTTAAAATTCACTTGAGACTTAAATGTATGTTACAAGTGGAAAAAAGTTTTATTTGCCATGTGCCATAGTATATGCTCGCTCTCTTAATTAACTGATATTTCTATTTATTTCCATCTTAATAACCTTCCAAACAGTGTAGCCCTCTGTGCAGAAAAGCCAAATAATGTTTAAAGTTTCGTCTCGGAGACACAACGTGACGGAGCACCTGACTTCCCTGAGACACTGACAATGTGGAAGTCGTTAGGAAAGTGTATGACTGACACCAGAACAAGGATTCCACTCTACCCTTGGCCATCACACCTGGAGTTGGGGGTTCGTGTCTGGGCCACGGAAGGGTTAGGAAGTGTGATAAACCAAACACATATGGACAATCACAAATGACGGGTTACAGGTTTTCAGGGGGACACGTTCACACTCGGTAACAGAAAGCAGCGAGGTTTCACACCCTCCTGCAGAATGTGGGTCTTCCGAAATGAGAGAAACAGACAGTGACGTGGAGAGGAGAAAAGTTTTTGTCTGACTTGAGGAATTTCAAGTAGGGGAGCAGGTGGTGTGCGGTGGGACTCACTTCTGCTTCAGCCCTGCGTTCGCTGGCTGGGGTCACTCATTTCAGGTGCGCGTGCAGGGCTTCACAGGTGCAGCAGTCGTCCAACCGAGCAATTTAACTGCTGAAAATTAAATTAGTACCTATCAGATGAGGGGGAGGTAAGGTGAGGGACGTCTGTCATCCGCCTTCACAGAGAAACAGTTTAGTGGGAAATAAAACAGGTTCTAGTCACAGCATCATAAACGCATTCCTCTTTGTCCTGCTTAAAGTTATGGTCAATCTTTTTTTTTTAAATAAAAATGCAGAGTTCAAGAAATATTAAAAAACCAAGCAGGATATTGAAAGAGAATTTTTTCACGTGTTGACATGTGTACATGGGAGTTTCCTGTATACCACGGCCCGCCATCCTTCCTCAGCTCCATATTTCAAGTGGTTCCGAGGTTTGTTCATAGAAACAGTTGGACTAACTATAAAGGTCTTGAGCTTCTATGATATTATGTAATTAGTCTCAAGTCATTTTTATTTCCTGGAACAATTTATGCTTTCCATAGTCCAAACAACACTAAGAAAAAGTGTATTGAAATGAATAGCATGCACTGTCACCGATGTCTACACAGCACCGTGGTTTACAGAGCCATGTTCGACAACACGACTCCAGACTCTACGCCAACAGCATGTGGTTGTCATAAAAGAGAAGATGGCAAACTCAGCTGCTGTTCATTAACATGTAGTGCCAGGGAGCTCACGATTCTGCATGCCCTTCTTGGTTCTGTATCGCCATAAAATTGATTTCTCTTTGCACTCCATGAGAAATAGAGCTATCGATGTTCAAAAGTTTTCTGTAGTTTATGTAGAAGCAAAACAGGCTAATTAAACCAATTTCGCTGACTGAAGGCTGATGGAAAGTGCTGGAAAAGGCCAGGGCTGACCATGTCGATTTATTTTTAAACTCCAGCAAGCGGTGGCTTTTGCGTTCCAAACAGATAGTGAGGAGGGAAATGAACTCATCCCACTCATTTATCACATTCTTGGGCTTGAGGTAAAAGTCTCTCACATAAATAGATCCCCTGTGGATGTTGTTTTTTATTTCCCTGAAGAAAAACATTGAACATTCCAGAATTGTTAGACAGAAATCCAAAAAATGATGCTAATGAATTCAAGGCCACTGGCTCATTACCTCTACATGTTTTTTTTTTTAATTTATTTTTTCTGGGTCATGGATTATACTGCAGGTCAACCAGTCATCTCGGAAAGCTGCCTACCGCTTCGAAGTCTCACAAGCACACACCCACACAAAGTTTAGATAGATGAGCATATGTTAATCCCGAATCAATCACATCATTGCTGTTTTTCAAGCATTTAAGAGTTTCCATTGCATTAAGTATTGTGTGCTAGTAGTAAAAGAAGAGAACATAAAATCATAGCCACTGATCAGCCAACTTCCACTTGATTTATTTAATCCTGCGTATCAAAATGGAAAGACATGCTTCACAACGTGCCAAATGCGGGGTAAAGGAGAAAACAGTGTGTTCAGGAATGATCCCTGGCAGTTGTGCCCATGTTCAGACAGTAGGAACCGAGGGGGAAGAGGTTCAGGAAGCAGAAATGAGGGTGGAGGGGTCAGGGCAGGTGCCAGACAGGGCTGCGGCAAGAAGGGACGCGAAGTGTTCGGGGAGATCCTGACCAGCAGAGCCTGCACGTAGCTCTGGGGGTGTGGAGGGAAGGGAGCTCAGTAAGACTGGAGGAATCCGCTGCCTCCACATTGAGGAAGGCCAAGGATATTGTTTATGAAAATCGTCATCTTTTTAAAAAGATGGGATGTCAGCGATATTTTTTTAAGGTTTTACTTATTTATTTTTAGAGAGAGGGGAAGGGAAGGAGGAAGGGAAGGAGAGAAATATCAATGTGTGGTTGCCTTTTGCACGTCCCCAGTTGGGGACCTGGCCCACAACCCAAGCTTGTGCCCTGACTGGGAATCGAACCGGCGACCCTCTGGTTTGCAGCCCATGCTCAATCTACTGAGCTACACCAGCCAGGGAGAAAATCGTCATTCTATTCTGGTGAAACTGAAGACATATTTAAGACTTTGGAACAGGCAGCGTGGTGTGTGAAACAGTAGTCAGGAAAAGGAGAGGGGTCTGCAAAGTCGTTACAAACTGATCGCTCACAATGTGCATCCAAACATGTGGCTCTGCTACCCAAAACCTCCAGTAATTTCCATGGCAATTATTAACAGAATCCAGTCTGAGCTCCTCGCTGTAACCTCTAGCGCTTCCACTGCTGGTCTTCACCTGCCTCCAACTCACATCTGGCTCTGCCCGTCACGCACGATGCTCCAGCCACTGCCCTGTGCATCTCCAGAGAGGCCAAGCTCATTGTTACCTCTCATCCTGGGTACTTGTTTCCCATGGCCAGACTAGCCCTTCCCCATCTCTGCACTTGGCTAAATCTGTCCCATCATTCAGAGCTCATCTCAAATTGCTTCCTGTTCAGAGAGCCTTTTCATGACTACATGGTCTAATTTTGTCTACGGACCACCAGTCACTTTCTGCTACACCCTGTGTGCCCTGATGATGACCTAAAACTCGACATTTAGTCATCTGTCTTACTGCTTTCGGTCCCTCTCCTTTCGATGGATTGTAAGCTCCCAAAGAAACAGTGTTCATGTCCTTGTTCATGACTTTATACCCAGCACCTAGGATGATGCCTGCACACAGGTTCAGTAACTGTTGGTGAAGTGAGTGAATGAACTGGAATAGGGTGAGGTTGTAAGTCAAGGCTGAAAGTTTTACAAGTTGTAGACCAAGCACGGCCTAAACACAGACTTCAAGGGCTGAGGTTCACACAGTCCCCATGCCGGCGCCCAGAGCATTATACACAGTAAGTGATTCGATGCCCCAGATATTGCGACCCCGCTGTGTGGGCAGCCAGTATCCCCGCTGCTCACAGGCTCCTTGAGAGGAAGTGGGAGAGAGTCAGAAGACAGCATCTTCGGTCAAGGAAGTCATTGCCATGGAAACACACATTTCTATGAACCATTAGACTTGGTTCAAACTATAAAATTAACATTCTAGTTGTAACTCAGCATACATGTGCCCTTTCCCTGACTTCCTAAATTAGTTATAACCCTTGATTATCTTCTAATAAGACCCCACATTATGTTTTAAATATTGATAATACTAAACGGGGCCTATTTCATCAAACACTTTGCAAAAGAATTTGCAAAAGCACTTACAGTTCTCCCAAACTACCAGCATTCCCATGTACTATAAGCCCAAAAGCCAACTAAAACCCAAACAAGCTTGCTGACGCTGACTGAAGTTACATAAACTGAAACCCCGCACATTCGCCCAAACTCTTGTTTCCTTTTGATGATATTGGGCCGTGAAGACCAATAAAAAACTAACTATGAACTAATGAAGGTTTAGCTTTTCAAATTTTGAATGGTATTAGTCATACACTTATTTTCAAATATTTGCGGTTAGATAATAAGCTGTCTTAAGAAACATTCTCTGTTCTTTATAACCTGGGTAACTAAATATTTACAAAAGTAGAGTCCTTTTGAACACAATGAAGGGAAGTAAAGTTTAGAAAAAGATGGGTAAGGATTTAGTAACAACCTGGAATGTAAGACTGTAACTGGACTCCAATCGGAACGTAACTTTCGCTGTGTTGTATTCTCTTGCAATGCAAACACATTTCGATAGGGCGCTGTGTGCCCTCCTTACCACATACGGGCCACTGCGGTGGACTGTTTGCTTGGGGAGTGGCTGAGACTCAGATTGCCAGGGACAGCTGATGTTACCAAACCTTCCTAACAAGAATGGTACTGTCTAGATGAGTGGTCTGCAAACTATCTGACAAAATCCCTTGAAAGCCCTCCAGGTAGTGTGAAAAACAAATGCAAAATCTAAAGGAAGAGAGTCTGACCTCTTGAGTAAGATGTGGTGCAGTAGGATCCCGCCATCTCTTAGCTTCCAACCACAGAGAGAAAGGCCACCCACACGCACAGGCCAGAGTGAGGGAAAGGGAAGAAACCCCAGGAAATCCAGAGAAAACACGGAAGTCCTATCTGTTACTCTGTCTCTGCATCTCACCATCCCTACCGAGAGTGTCCAGCTCAGCCCACAGTGTCTTTCTCGTGCTCTGGACTCAAGGCCAGGATTGGGTGTCCCAAGTGCAGAGTCCTATGGCCTAACTCGGGGGTGGGGTGGGGGTGGGGGTTTCCATGGAAACCCAACTGGCTATGGGGCCAAACTTTCAGGCTGTGATGTGGCTGGGGGGGGAGGGGAATGCGAAGAGCACTAATTTGATTTGCATGTGTAATTTGTAGTGTGCATAAGCAGTCCAACCCCACCCCCCTCCCCAGGAATGAAAGTCTGCCAGGTGTCAATCACTTACCCAGCAAATATGGTTCGCAGCAGCCCTGCTGTCTCTGCTCAGGTCCTACAGAGCGTGGTGTCAATCAGCAGGTCCCCTGTGCGGTCACAGCCACCCACGTCAGTCAGGGGGGTGATGGGAGGTAAGGACCCAGGGAGACTGCGGCTCTGGCCCACGCTGAGACTCGCGGCTGGCTGGACTTTTTTTCGACTCCTTTGATGGTCAGATCTGAAGGGGAAAGGCCCAGGCCTCTCAGTAATATCATTCGACTCCTTTGTTTTCAATTATTTTGCAGGAGAAATACCGCCCAGTATTAGACAGCGTGTTCCCGGTTCCCTCCCATAGCGGACACACCCTTCCTCTCCCAGTTCCATTTCCCACCACACTGCAAAATCTGGGGTGGTCTGACATTTGAGAAATAATCTGCAGGGAACTAAGGTGATTCTGTAAGATACATTCCGGGAGAGATTTCAGGTAGGTCAGTTCAGTGCTGAGCATCCTCCAATGGTCTGATGGCAAACATTACACAGAATTTCAGTTAAATGTATATCTTGCTTGACAGCACGTTGAATATGCCAGTAAAGACCCGGACGAAGGAAAATATTATTAATATCTACAGTTTATAACACTGGCGTTATCTCTGAGTACTAGCTCCATTTTGTCATAAAATGCTGTGCCTTTCAATAAGATAGAGTCAACATAACAGGGTGCCGCCGAGTGCTGCTCGGGTTTCTCAGTCCCTCCGGAACCGCTGCTCTGTGTCATGAAGTCCTAACTACCCAGGAGAGCCCTGGCTCGGGACTCCCTGCCCTCAGCTTGGGAATGACGGTGAGTGCATGGGCTCACAGGCCAGGAAGGAAGCTGTGCCCGATCGGTGTTCAAATCCGTGGATCCTTCACCTGCATGAGGGCACGGGGCTGAACTGGGAGCTGGCGCTATCCTGGCCTGGTCCTCCCACTGCGCCAGCCTCACGGGGGCCATATCACCCAGACGGTGAGGCACTCGGTGCCCATGGGTTCAGCTCGTTTGGGTCAATGGTGGTCCCTGTGTCTGGGTCGTGATGTTAGAACCATTTGTAAGAACCAGCATGCTTGAAAGTTGAGCCAAAAAATATAAAGGTCTTTATTCAACTTGACCATAGGATGGTCTGAATTTATGAGTTAATTATAATGGTTACGAAGATGTCTTCCTAGATTTCTAAAGACAATGATGGCAAAATGACAGTTTGTCTCCCTAAGTAAATGCCAGCACCAGACATCACTGGCTTCTGATTCTATCGGCTCTCACAGAGGAGTCCATACATGTTTATAAGATGGCTCTGCCATCTCCCAAGTTCCGATGTTCACCTAGTCAGTGAGTAGAAAAACACATGTCTTTTTATTCTTGTAAGGGATGAAAACTCTTGTTTTTATATTGGAAATAGCTAGACGATGGATGTTTTTAATTGATTGTCATTGGAAGTGATTCATTCACACCTCTCTCTCTCTACACACACACACACAAACACACACACACATATGGAGATATGTATGTATGAGAGTCAACTAAAGAAATGCTAGCTCAATATTGCAGAATTTGGGGAGGGTTTTTTTTGGAATACAAAGAGCATAAATAAATGTAAGAAGGTTATAACCGTTCCTTACTTCATAGTTTTAAACACTCATACTTTTATTTCTTATATTTATGTCAGATTTCTCATCTCTGTACACTTCAATGAATACAGATGTCATAGTGTGATACAAGATAAAAGATACAAGCTGTGGCTGATCATTAAAAAAATCTTTAACAAATCTTTAGCTATGGCTTTGAGTTTGAGCTTACAAATGAAAAGCTATAAAGCCTTTATAGATCTAAAACTCCTATATATAAATCATAATTTCTTTACATATATAGTTTCAGTTGAAATTAATTTTGGAATAAGAGCATTATAGACACTTCAAAAGTGTTTGGCCATGGCTACATAGGTATTTTCCATGAAGTTTATGCAAGTAAATGTATCGATTATCCTTCTGACTGGCTTGGTAGCAGTGTATTTATTGTGCCATTAGTTATCTTTTAGGGAGACAGAAATAATTTTTTAAACAATAAAATATCAAGCTTAATCTGTGAGGTTTTCACTTCTACTATGAGTAAAATAAGTTTGACTAGCTATTATTGTGAAGTCAATATATTCATCTTTGAGGGAAATAGGAAAGACTAGGCATATATTAGATCATCAAAATTTAGGTGTTTTAAAGCAAAGGAGTACGGGAGACCGTTCTGCGTGGCGTGGGCCCAGCTCCCACTCGGAGGGGCCAGTGGAGAGCGACACAGGGCCCACACCCATGCCCACGGATGGGTTCTCCCGTGGGGAATCAGGCCTGTATTGTATCTAGGCTGCTATGAGACTTGCTTTTGCTAAAACTCCTTCACCCTGGATTGAAGCAAGGAATGTTTACTGCATATCTCAGAAGTAATTTCTTAAAGTCTGTGTTAAACCTCCCAAATATGGAGTGTAACCTGTTCAACCACTTTTCCCCTGGATCTGTAACATCCTTCTCTATGAAGTAATTAGCAACATTCTTTCCTGTGTTATCTGTAAAAGGTAATCACCTACAGTGAACCTGTGCATAGTAAATGAGGACCATCCTCTATGTAATGTGCCCAGAAAGACAATAAAATCCTGTCAAGGCAAGGGTCAGGGCACTCTCCACTTGAGAGAGTGGCCGTGCAGTCCCTTTTACTCCACAGGACTCGGTAGTCCGTGTGAATTTGTCTCGTGTCTCAGCCATGACGCCGCGGACACTACAGGCCGGTGTCTGCATTAAAGGAGAAAATGCTTCTACAAAAAATAAAAAATTGATGAAGAATATATGCAAATTTTTAGATCTGCCATGCTAAAGTCATTATTAATTACATTATATAGGGTGTTGTATTTATACATTTCTTGTTTCTACTTACCCCATTTTGTATATTATGGCCTAAGTAATTTACATATTTACTAATTAGAGTGTTGGAATAACCCTAAACTGTTCTCAGAGGGAAATATTGACCTTGTCTGCAGGTACTCACTTTGATAAATTCTGTGGGGAATTAAAAAGTAATCTGTTCAGATACAAGTCAATTTGTCTTCTTAATTAAAAAAAAATAAACTCATGTCATTTTAAATCTTATCACCTTCCAAGTTCAACTTCAAGGGCATTAGATCTGTCCTTAATTAAAACCATTAAAAAATTGTATCCCAGGCACTTGCTAGAAAATATAACCTGAAATGTTCTGCTTCTTAAATCTTAACAGAAGTTTACTAGTATTCATGGAGTATTGCTTGGAGGATATATAAAATATCTCACAGAGTATTTAAAAAACATTAAATGTCAGCTTTAGATAAAACCAGTCCACCAGGAAACCAAGTAGCCGACGCTGCCCTGACCACTCATGGAATCACTTTTTACTGGGGACCTTCCCATTGACATTTTGCTACACCAAACTATCGAATTTTCTCATGGAGCTGTTTCTGAGGACATTGACCATTATTTAACATAACTTTGTCTTTGTGAGGCTTCACGAGAGAAATTTCTCCGAGGACACAGTATTGTAAACACCTCCTTTCTTCCAAGGAAAAACAAAGGCTTACAAAAAAGGACTCAATTGTATATATGACATTTCTATTCTTTCTTTGCACTGCTTGGAAGCTTAGAGCCAAATCTGCATCCTGTCTGCTTATATGTATAAGTTAATTTTGCCTCTTATGTTATCAAATTTTCTATTTTAATTTTACCTGTGATTTGATTACCCATTTTTCTCTATAGTACACATTTTTGTAAACCACTTCGAATTCAACGTTCAATTTTTATTCTGGGTCATGGGGACCCTTTAAGGGTATTAAGTCTTAGAAAAATTATTATCATGACAATAAGATAAATAGGTTGGGAATAAGGGTAATGGGAAAAAGAAGACACAATAGAAAATGGTAGCAAAATCTAATGAATTGAAAAGGAATTCAGAGAGTAAGTGGTAGTAGGTACAGGGAGGAGAAGACGTGTTAGAAATGGTCATGAAGCAGAAGTCACATGGTTTGGTCACCAGGTAAAAGTGTTTATTTGGGTTAAACAGATGAAGGAGGTGAACTCTAGTTTCTGCCTTGGAAAATCTGGTGGATGGTAGTAGATTCGGGATAGAGAAATAGGTGTAGGAGGAACAATCTGAGTTTGGGATGCTCTGGAACATGCCGGTAAATATATCCATTGGGAAGTTGGGTGTACAGAACGGGAACTAAGGGGGCAGATATCCTGGAGATATAGAGATATAAATACAGATACTGCCCATGAGTAAGAATTGAAGTTATCATTGGATGAGATTGTCCAGGGAGAGTAAGTAGAATAGTGGCGGACTATGCTTTGTGGCCAAGACATGGAGACAACCAAAATGTCCTTCAGTGGAGGACTAGATAAAGAAGGTATGGCACATAGATACAATGGAATACTACTCAGCCATGAGAGAAGACAAAGTACTGCCATTTGCAACCACGTGGATGGACCTTGATAACGTCATGCTAAGTGAAATAAACCAGCCAGAAAAGTCTAAGAACCACATGATTTCATTCATACGTGGGATGTAACACTGCTACTCGTGGACACAGACAACAGTGCAGTGGTCACCAGAGGGAAGGGGTTGGGGGGCAGTGGGAGGTGAAGGGGCTTAATATGTGGTGCCAGAAGGAGACGAGACATCAGGGGTTGGGCCCGCAGTGCAACATACAGATTGTGTATCATAGAAATGCACACTTAACACCTATGTGATCCTAGTAACCAATGTTACCCTAGTAAATTTAATTTTAAAAAAAAGAGATTAATGGACAAAGATTTTATAATGTAAAAATTTTTGAAGGAAAAAATCTAGAGAAAAATCAAGTTTCAAGAAGTACAGGGTTTTAAAAAGTTCAGGTGGGAGGGGAGGGGAGTCTCTCTGATGATTAGAAGACTATGGGTGGCATGCAGTGAGTGGTTCCAGGGACTAGAGAGGGAAAAGCCCGATGACATGAACTTGAACACCAGGCACTCAGTTCATTGTGTGCTGAATCGCTGTGAGAAATTACAAAGCCGAGCAGAGATCAACATAAAATAGAAAACCTCTGACCAGTAGAACGGGAAAATAAATGCAAAATATCCCCAATAAGATAAGGCGGAATCCATTTTAGAAATTAAGAAAAATACACTATGACTTAGTTGAGAGCATATAAAACTATAATCTTAAGTGTACTTATATATCAAATACTGCATATGATAGGTCAAAGGAGAAAAACCACAATCACTAATTTGTTTCAAGAAGACATTAGAAAAATTCACCATATTCCTCTAATAAAAATTCTGCATAAGTCAAAATGAACTTAGATTTGAAGGAAATTTTCTTAACAGAAAAGGAATAATTCAGTCCAAAAGCCCAACAGTTCAGTATCATATTTAATAGCAAACATAACCTTTCTGATTGTATAATATGAGATCATTGAAACAAAGTAATAGGCATTAACATAAAGAAAGGCAAATATCAGTCTGATTTCTGAGGACAGTGCTATTTCCTCAGATAAAGAAGGCTTAGTGTTTACTTCGCACAGAGGCTCCTTTTCTTGCCTTGTGATCTTGGGGCAAACAGCTATGTTCATATTTCCTGGCTCGACCTTAAAGGCTGGATATCACTCACAGTCTGTTATCCTTCCAGTTTCATGATCCCTTTTCCCAAAAAGCTTATTTTCATCATTGAACACATACATATTAACTGTCTTGGGGGAATACTTGTATTGTTATTACTCTTACATTATTCAAAAATATGTATTCTTTTGCCATCTATTTTGTAACATCTTTTCATGCAAAACATATGTGTGCATATGTGTGGGTCAGTGGGGTATCGTGTACTTTTATTTTCAGGAATAATATTGCCACATAGAACACCCCTTTGCCAATATTCTATCAATTTTCTCAGTCTTAGTTCAATAAGAAATTAACTGAAATTCCTATTTTCTCTTTACTTACTAATGCAGTGCTCTGAAAAATCTATGTAAAGATAATTTTTTTTAATTCACCTGCTGCTGCCTTGTATAAAAGTTTTGCTGCCCTCCAGAAGTAAAGACCAAATGAACCTATGGAATCAGCATATATTTTATTAATTTTATGAATTAGGGCCAATACGTCATTTGGAGGACAGATGATGGAATCAGCCAGGCCTTTCCTAATAGCCCGTGAGTGCTTTTAAAGTTTTTCCACTGATTTAGAAAGTATAACGTGTACATGTTCTGGTGAGGAGGGGCCGTTCTGGAAATGCAAACTTGGGTGCAGCGGGAGTTGCCACTGTGGAATCTGATTGCCATTGGTTTAGAATTCTGTCAGTCCATCCGAAGAGGATATCAGGGGGAAAGTTTGCACATACTGCTCTTGGCCCTTTTACACCAGACATTCTGCGGGCTTGAATACCGCAGAACATGAGAAAGGCACAAGAAATGTGAAATGTGTCTCGGGCGTCTAGGTCTAGAAGTGTCTTAACCAACGTGTGCACTTTAATTAGTTGAGATTTTCCTCTCACTTTCTCAGTGTTAATGCTACATACATTAAAATCGAATCTATTTTATTAGGATCAGTCTTGGAATTAACCTTCCAGGTGAATTTTTTCCAAGTGGCTATTGTGCCCTTTCAGCACACATTATTCCAGTCTTTATTTCTCAGACATTATCTTAGATTGTAGGTATAAAAGAATTCCCTTACCCTAAAACTCCCTTGGGGCCCTTTGCAATAAATTTCTTCCCTATTTCCAGACATAGGAAACTATTGTCACTACATTGCTGCCTTTTCTACAATTTTGTATAAATGGAAGTATAAAGCAGGGGGTATTTTGTACTTGACTTCTTCAATGTAACACAAATGTTTTTGAGATCCATTGATTGTAGATTAAAGAATGAAGCAAAACAGACAGGATAATTTCAAGTACTCTTAAAGGTTGTAAAGCAAACGAAACAGGTTGAAAATCCGAGAATGTTTTTCTTGTGATAGGAAAGGTGGGGGATTACTTCCTGTTGGAGCTCTGGGGGCGACACCCTGAAGCAGTGATACTTAAGTGGAGACGTAAATAAAAAGGGGTAGAATGCCGAGTGGACAGCTGAGAACAGAATATATATTTTAATATTGCCTTAAAATAATTTAATATCATCGTCATTCTTACAATTAAAAAAATTACTCTCCAAACAGCTACATAGAATTGGAGTCCACGTGAGAAAGAGTTAATGCATTCATTAATGAAGAAAAACAACATGAAAAATCTGCCAAGTTTCAAATGAAAACATTTTAAAGCTCATTTATAGAGAGACAGGAATAAATTTTCTCATAATCACTGCATTGTATTCCACCACAAGTTGATTTTATAAAGTTAGACTCAAGTGCTTTTAGAAACAATTCAAACATGCATTCCAAGAAATGGCTACACTTAAGTTCGTCATTATAGTTTATCAAGTGACGTTTTTTCACCTAACGTATCTATTGGCAGGTGTACAATCATGTTGAATAAAAAAAGTGTTTTAACAATCTATTCGCACTCTACACCAGTGCACTCACACCAGAGCATTCTGAACAGTCCGAGCTTATACCAATTATATAAAAATCATCTGTTTTCTGTCATCTGGTAGACATGCAATAAAAATAAATAATGGATGCTTCATTAAGGCATAAATATGTTAAAATAGTTTTTTAATGTTAAAAGTCTGGATTCAAATTTTTCTTTGTTAATCTACAAAAATCGAGACATTGAATTTTAGAAAACAGTTACATAATGTAATAATTATAGTACCAACTGATTTGGCAGATCTCAAACCTTTGGGTTATTATACTACCGTATACCCCTAAAAAATATTGAGAACCCCAAAGAGCTTTTATTTTACTTGTTCCATAATATTCATTATATGAACAACTAAAAGAGAGAATAGTAAAAATTAGCCATGAATTTATTTAAATAACAATAATAAACTGATATTCTCTTTGCCTACAAAGCTACACTTGCCAAAACAAAAATATTTGAAGATGGTGTCCCCTTTGCAAGTCTGCTTATTGTCTGGCTGAATAGATAAGGTAGGATGCTTGTACCTGCTTCTACATTCAGCCTGATGCAATTTCATGCCTCTGAGAGCCTGCTACAAAAGCTCTGCACACTCACTCAGGTCAGAATGATGGTGACAAAGGCTCAGCCTTCACAGACCCCTAAAAATGTGTCATGGACAGCCAAACGTCCTTGGGCACACTGAACCACTGAACTAAGCTTATGGAATACTCATCCTGGGTCGGTAGATGTGCCTCCTGTGAGTTACCTCATTAAACATGAAGAGGGGAAACATGGCTGAGAAAGGGAGAGAAATCTTTGCAAGAGCCAAGTTCAGAGGATACGCCACCATATGCCACTCTCGCCCTGCGCCATTTCTTTCTTCCTGTTCAGATTCAGATACAAACTTTGTGGCAAAGCTTTCTCCTTCACCTTCACACTTCCCACTCACCTTGGAACCCATTGCAGCTCGAACTTGACCGTCCACCACCATCAAATCAACACTGCACTTCCCGCAAAGTGGGATGCTCCCAAGCCTCACAGGCCAAGTTACACAGATAATTTTTCCGGATTATTCACTTTAAAAATATTCCCCTATGTTACTTGAGCAAATACTTCAAACCTCTGCCATAATGCAGTAAGTGTGGCCACCATTTCCAGAGCGTGAAATATGAGGCCACGACATTATGAGGCTAAATGAAAGACTCCTGGTTAGTCTAAACCATGATGAAAAGGAAAAATAAGGATGGTAATATTTACGTGGACTTGACTCATATTTGAAAGAAGCAACACGAAAAGCAGAAGTGAAATGAAACACCTGAGGAGTTCAGGGATTACAGCTCAGGACGTTTGATTCCACGATGACCTCACATCCCATCTCAGCCTGGACTGCGGACTCACACTCGCAGGCTTCGTCTGATTTTACTCCTCGCTGGGAGTTTAGAGGTATAATATGAATTTTCCATTAAAAAAAGGAATTTCTGAGAGAACCTAATGAGGACATTTGGGAAATGAAGTCAGCAAGCTCAGACAAGCAGTATGTTATTGTCATGCGTGTATGAGAAGCTTAAACATGTAAAGACGGTTTCATGCAGGTCAGCAGGTTGGTTCACGAGGACGTTGGGATGAACTTCAGAGCTCTGACTCCTAACTCAATAAATCGTCTATCCCCTAATGTCTAATTGTATTTTTTTGCAACATTTCCTTTCCTATTATGGTCATTATTGAGATATATATATATATATATATAATCCATGACTCTGGGAAATTTATTTAGGAAACTCTGACTTGTTAGAAAATTATGCTCCAGCCTTTCTCAGATTTACAGGGCATGGACCAAACCAGCAGAGAGGTCATTGTCCGCCCTTATAAATTAGTGCTAGTGTCTCGTACATTCTGAATACAGTTTGAATTAAAAGCAAGTTTGGCAGGCTTCCAAAGTTTGAGAGTGTCACTTATTTGGTATCTTGCCATACATTTATTTCCCTACTCAATAAATAACAATTCAAAGATAAGATTGTCATTTTAATGCATCAATGATTGACAGAATAAAAATAGAGGAATACTTTTGTGGCGTGATTTTAGGAGGTATATAAAAAAGATATTTTGAATCTTCTGGTAAATGATTTTGTTTTTACAAATGAGAAAACCGAGTCACAAAGAAAAGGCATGAAGTTGAAAAAGCAATAGTTATTTAAATGGGTATCAATGTGACTTCTCATGACTGTGGATATATGACTCTATGATAATGCATTTATACATTTAGATTCCATGCAAATAATCTGCTAAATGATTCAAATCACGTACTGTTTATGACACACTCGACTAGTTACAAGCACCAGTCTATTCAAAGAGAAATCCACATTCTAATTGCATCACCCATTATATCATACGATGCATTGTTATTTATAATTAGCCAGTGTTTTTGAATTTACTTTCAAAGCATCTCCTTGGATACTTTCACTCTGAGAATTCATGGTATCAAATTTCACTGTGTATAGATAATGCTTCAGCTAGCAATGACTGTCAGTGTTTACTTGGTGGAAATTAAGTTTTTGGCATGATAAAGAATTGTTAGATCAGGCACCACCAGACGTTTTTATACAAACAGAGTTTATGGGGCATGGGAGGCAGCAGTAGTGCCTTCAATAAATATTGAATATCTTGGCCCCTATGATCAGTCATGCTCTTAGCGCATTTCCACAGGGACAATTGAAGTTGTTGACCCAGAGAATTTAGCCAAAATGATGTACTGCTTCACTGGTTCAGCTTCACTGGTGTTGGCTGACCTGATTACACAGCATATTATATTGTCCAGTTAAGGCCTTAACGTAGCCAAATGCTGAAAGCAGTATTTGCCTAACCCTCACCTGCTTGCTTTACCGACATGCCAAAACAACATCCGAATAAACCCAGATAAAGCATTATCCACATTTCGTCATTCAGTGGCCATTGTTGGCACATAATTCTTTTGGAAAATGTAGATCATTTTCATGCCTCTGTTTCCTACTTTTCTTTAGCTATTGAGGTTAAGTTTGAGTGGAAATTTAATATAAAGACATAGGAAATACACTGTGTTAAAATGGATACTTAGTAATTTATTTTAAGCCCACTTTTTCTTCTGCGAGGATATGATTGAAAATCAGAAGCATATTGACACAATTTTATATTAAAAATAATTTTGGTTGGTATACTGTCCTCTGTAAAGTATTGGGAATTGATCATATTTAATCATAACATTATATTGTGAAATGTATAAAAATTTCAAAGCAGTAAGAGAAGCCAAATAATGTATTTTTACTTAAGATGGTGACTTGAATCATTCTCTTTTTTTTTTTGCCAAAGTTTTTAAATTTATAGCAATAAATTCTGATTTTGTATTACTTTTCATTCTCTCTTCTAGTAATTACTTTAAAAATACTGATAGTAAGCCCTGGCAGGTGTAGCTCAGTGGATTGAGCACAGGCCTGCAAACCGAAAGGTTGCAGGTTCGATTCCCAGTCAGGGCACATGCCTGTGTTGCCAGCCAGGCCCCCAATAGGGGACATGCAAGAAACAACCACACATTGATGTTTCTCTCTCTCTTCCCTTCCTTTCTCCACTCTCTAAAAATAAATAAATAAATAAAATCTTTAAAAAAATACTGATAGTAATAATAATGATACATATTCATGATGAAAAGATTGAAAAATGCATTTCTGAATACTGCTTTATATTCATATTATTACCAGAATAAAAAGAACATTTTATTCTAGTACAAATACAACCTAACTCATCACTCCCAGGTTTTGTTCACTCTGGGGAGTTCTTAATGATGGCGTAAAGCTGTATTTTCAGTGTGTCTGGGGAAGTTCCATGGGTATAGTAACCTATTCACAAATAGCACAAATAAAAAAGAAAACTTTTCATTGTGCTTTCTCCTGACTTACTGCTCCGAAGCCATGCCCACTGCACTCCTTGGGTCCTGGCCCAAATGTGAAAATCGGTCAGAACTGAATTACCCACATAAAGCACATCTGACAAATAGGCATCGCTGTGTACAGAAAAAATAACAGGACCAGCTGCCAGGCTGCAGATGAGATGCACAGTGAGACAGGCTGCTAACTTCCTCTACTAACACCTTTTTTCCTTTTACACCATCTTCTTTTGCATCTTCTTTGTATTTTACACCTTTCTTTGACATGTCTGCAACATCAGGATACTGTGACCCGTTAACGCTCTGAAAACAAGCTAGCAGGCCAGACTTCACAGGGAGAGCCAAGCTTCTCAGTCTGTTTATCAAATACCTAAGTGATTAGAATAGCACAGACTATGCCCAAGGGCAATCGGACGATCAAATGTAGATATTCAAAATAATAAATGTAGTAGACTAAAGCATGTCATCATTTTTTTTTCATTTGGGTTTTGCGACCGGTCTGGTGCTTTCACACTCTGAGAAGATGAGCCCTGGGAAAGCAAACGTGGGTTTTCTGTTCTCATGAGACTGCATCTGGGTTGGTGGTCCAGATTCACTCCCTGAGGTAATTTAGGCAGATGCAGTTTCTCCCAGTGCCCAAGGTGTTTAATTTATTCTTTGGAGTGGCTGAGCACTCGCTCTGTCTGTGGAAGGGTCCATGTAATGATAACCATGTGTGCTGGCTTTCTGCACCCCAACCTGCTTATCAGCTGGGTGACTATTCCTGGTAGGGTTGCCATCCAATCCTAGTAACTAATAGCTACTTACTAGTAGGAGGCTTCTTTTCCAAAATGTAAATTGACCCTCAGATCGAACCATCCATTGGGCAAAAGCCAAATTTAACTCATGAAAGCAAAAGATGTGAAAAACAGTTTATCCAAGCCCTTGGCATCCCTCTTCTCCCTTTGCTTCCTCTGCCACGTGCCAGCAGCCTGGACACTGGCCCCAACCGCAGGCCTGGCCATCAGAGTTCCCAGCAACTTCCAAAGAGAACATCAGTTCTATTGACAGAAGCAGATTTTGGGCAGTCAGGGCAAGGCCGTGACTAGTTCTGCTCTACCAGGTCAAGAGAAAAGTTAGCATTTCCAAAATCAAAATGTAGATCAATCATTTCAGCATTAACTGCTGTTTCCAGAAGCTAAAAGCTGAATGTGCAGGAGCTTACATAGACAGTTGTGTATGTATTAATTTTTTTTAAATATATATTTTTTTATTTTTTATTTTTAGAGAGAGGGGAAGGGAGGGAGAAAGAGAGGGAGAGAAACAGTAATGTATGGTTGCCTCTCACATGGCCCTCATGGGGACCTGGCCTGCAACCCAGGCATGTGCCCTGACTGGGAATCAAACCAAGACCCTTTGGTTCCCAGCCCGCACTCAATCCACTGAGCTACACCAGCCAGGGCTGTATGTATTAATTTTTAAGAAATCTTTATATTGAAGTATACAAGGTCTGTCTGGAAAAAGTCCAACCATTGTTAATATAAGGAGAATGGTTTGCGCCACATCAGTGTAACCTGGCAGCCTAGCAGAGTGGACTGGAATGCGCATGCATGAACAATGATGACTTCACTGTACTAGTCAGTGGGGGCAGTAGATGCCATTGAGTGAGCATGTGTAGTGTGTGGCTGTCACATTCAAAATGACTGAGCGAGTAGAGCAATGAATCTGCATCAGATTTTACATTAAACTTGAACATTCCTCTTTGGAAACTCTCTGGATGATTCAGAAGGCTACAGCTATGGGCAAATGGTGATTGGCAGCTTCATCACAGCAACATGCCTGCTCATGCATCACGTCTTGTGCAGTTATTTGGTGAAACATCAAATCATCCAGGTGATTCAGGCCCCCTACAGCCCAGGTTTGGCGCCCCACAAGTCCTGGCTTTTCCCAAAACTAAAATCACCTTTGAAAGGGAAGAGATTTCATACCGCTGATGAGTTTAAGGAAAATACAACAGGGCAGCTTATGGTGATTGGAAAAACTGTGTGAGGTGCCTACTTTGGAGGAAATGGAGGGATCATTGTCCTGTGTACAATGTTTCTTGTATCTTGTTTAATAAATGTCTCTATTTTTCATAGTATGTGGATGGTTACTTTCTGGACAGACCTCGTAACTTACATATTGAAAAATGCATGAATCACAACTACATAGTATGACGAGTTTCAGCTAAAATGCACCCATGTAGTTGGATCAAGAAACTAATCCTTCCCATCATTCTGGAAACAGCCCGTGTGCTTTTCACTTCCACCAGTGCCCAGAAGGTAACGATGATTCTGATCTCTGAGGCCGTAGGTTAGTTAGTCACATGCACGCACCATTCCAAATTCAAGGGTCTTTGGTGGGGCGTGCATTAAGGGTCTTTAGTATTGATATGTGTTAACTAGTTTTATTTCAACTAAAACGATTAGTGGAGGGATTAATAGACATCCTAATGCTTCAGAAAATTCTGAAGTTCAGAAAAGTATGGTGATTCCATAGATGTGTAATGTATATCAAAACACATTTTAGGAACGTAATTGGAATAAGGAAAAATCTGCCCATTTCTTCCTGCCAACATGCCAGATATTAGATATTGATTAAGAACAAGTGCTATCAAGTGAGACATGACTTTGACTGTGGATTCTGTCACTTGCTTGGTGTTTGATCTGAAACAAATAAACCTCCCCAATCCTCATAGTCTTCTTTTGTAATAGAGATAAAAACAGAACTTAATTCACAATGTTTTATGAAAATTAAATGAAACAATGTAAAAAATAATTAACTCCACCCCTGGTATATAGTAAGTTTTGATAAATTATAAATAGAATCTACACCCTTTGATTGGAATGTGTCATTTCTAGGAGGCCATCCTAATAATATAATATAAAATACAAAAAAAAACTATATGTACAAACTCTTCATAGTAATAATATTTATAATAAGAAAAAATAGAACTATTAGGTTTACTGAGGATTAAGAAGAAAATGGACTAGAAAACCACATCCTAAATTTGCAAAATATCCTACAAAAATATTGCTAGATAGAAGTGTTTGGGATAGAATTTTGTTCCTCCTTAAAGTATTTTAACATTTAGCAAACAATGAAAAATAAATTTTTCCTGAATAGCACTGATAGTCCTGACTTTTTAATTGTTCACTACTTTTAAAAAGTACTTTGAAATAAATAACAGTCACTAATATTTTTAAATGAGTGGGACTGTTGGTCTTTTGGACAGAAAGTAAAAGCAACTTGAATGAACTGTGGGTTGTTAAGAATGTTGACGTCATGTCATCTTAATCATGGTCATGTCAGTTATTTTCTCACCTCCGCGCTCCGTCCACAGTGCGACAGTGAAGTCCAGAGTTCATAAAGATAATTGCTTTTAATGAGAAATAATTTTACTGCAGCTCTCTAGATCATCTTAAAGTTTTTGTTATCTACTTTTGCCCACAGTCAGCAACAGTCATGTGTAAACACACACACACACACGAATGAAGTGGAATTCAAAGAAAGTTCAAATACAGTCAGCAGTTTTTAAAATTAAATAAGTACATATTCAAACAGCATAACAGTAGGTTTGTGATATTTTATGTGTATATTTCAGTTACTCTTTGACAGACTCCCTGCAAACAAATTAGTTATTCTATTCTAAAGACATATATATGTATATATATACACACACTCACTCACACACAGGGTAACAGAACTAGTATTACATAATACAAATGAATGACGTAAGAATTAATATACTCACAACTGTAAACCTATCATTGCCCACCCCATGTACATGGGTCCAGGAAGCAGGAAAGAAGGAAAGGGAAAATGTAGAAGTTTTTAGTTGTGATAAAGAGGTGAGTAGAGTGAGACGTTTCAATTTGTAATTTATTGGTGAGCACTGGTGAGAGCAGGCTCTGTTGTCCCCGAGATGCTTGTCCCTAATCCTAGAGATTTGGATGTTGCTCTCTGTGTGCTCAGTTTCACAAATCAACAGAACGCAAAATGTTTAGTCAGCTCCCATTTTTCATGTGTGTGAAAGAGTGTCTTTTTTTTTTTTAGATTTTCTTTTATAATCCTTTGCACTATTTCATCCCCTTTACGACCCTGACAACCCTGTAATCTAACAGAAAGTATTTCTGTTAATCAAACTAGGCTTCGAGAACTATACTGAGTAATTCCTGAGTTGTCCATTTTGATCAAGCGCAAATCCAAATGTTATCATTACAATCAGAGTAAACTATGATCTGTGCTTTTACCAGTGACTCATTCATTCTTCCAACAAATGACCATCACATACTGCAAGGCCCTGGGCTAAGATGAATTGATAAGAGCTAAGAAAATCGACTCTCAGTCTTGGCTAGCTGAGCCTTGGGCTGTTTTTATAGAGGATACATAAAACCACTGCTTAGTGCTTTAATGAGGCAGAACCGAAATTACTGCTGAGATGTGAGGGCCGGCCTTCCCCGTTGACTGGAAGGCCACTTGGAGGTCAGCAGAGCTATTTCAAACGTGTTAATGAACAACCTAGACACAAGCCATTGCTTAGCCACTGTGTGTTAGGACAAAAATTAAAAGTTAAATGTCTTAGAGGCTGACTCAAAGTTACGTGTTAGCTTCTCAGGGAAATGCTTTATGTCATGTCAGTCTTGTCGCTCTGCTACACCTCTTGCCTTTCGTAGTGCACAGTCTCCCTTTCCCTTACCCCAAAGTCCTTGGAACTAAAATAAAGTGTCATTTTAGGAGATCCACGTCTATTCATTTATAAGATCATGTTTGCACACTTTTGCTAAGGTTTTTCTTACATCAGTAATAACAAAGGCTTATAATGTCCAGTCACTTTTTCAAACAAAAGAGAAAATAGTGTTGTGTTGGTTTGATAAATGTATCCACATATTTCAAAGACTTCGGTGTCATTTAATCAGGTGATTTGTAACTACAAGGGATGTCTACATAATCTTCATTCTTTAACAATATAGAGGGGTTTTTTAAAAGTGTCACATATTAATAGATAATCCAAGGGCAAATGGATAACATACTTTGAAGTGGTGTGAGGAACTTAGGGGTAGGAGAATTAGCTACCGTGAGTTGCTGTGTTTTTGTGCGTATTATACAGGGGCTTATCATGCCCATTATTACACCCATGGCATGTAATCATTGTACCCATGTAGAATGTGCATCCTTATTTTTCTCTCAAAAAATTTGAGCAAAAAAGTGCATGGTATATATGACAAAATATGGCAATTAGGTTGACTATATAAATTCTCAGATTTTTACGCCAAAACTGATATTCTGTGTATCTAATTATTCAAAGCAATATATATGTATGTACATGTGTATGTATATATGAGACACATAAAAAGTGTAGAGGCCTTAAAACACCAAATGATCAAAACAGCCTAATGAAGACTAGAACCCTGACATGGAGAAGACGTAACTGTGAAGAGCCAGAGTTGACCCTCACATAATTTGAGAGAAGTGGCAATGATACTGCGTCACTATTTTTTACAATCAATAGTAGTTATGAATATTAGAAAAGTTTTTCCTTTTAATAGCTCTATTATTATAGTCACAAGTTTGACATCTATGGTAAATGGATGACATAGCCCGACACAAATACTTAACATAAGGAAATTACACCTGTGCACTGGCTGTTCGAGAGACGATCAGGCGGAAGGGCAGTGCGGAACAGCAAGAAGTGAATGCTGAGCATGAGGGATTCAGGCATCGGAGACAGAGAGTTGGGGGTGCTTTTCAGAGAGAACATCCCAGAAGACCAGTCTGCTCTCATGCGTCCCTTTGCCCCTGTTCCCTCTCCTGTTTCAGAGGCTGAATCATAATGTCCTCCATTGGCTTAGCAGTGACCTACGTTTATATAGTCATAATAATCTAAAACTTTCTGTTCTTAACTAAGATTTTGGGTTTGCTTGTTCATGTAGCAAACCCTGATCTAAATGACCCAGCAAACCAAATTGGGTGGAGGTCCTATTAATTCTAAATTGTCAATGTGAATACTTTTTAAAAAGGACAAAAGAGTCTTATCCTTTAGGAAATAATCTGCTAGCTTTTTGATAGATTGAGTATGGGCAAATGTTAATTATCTGTCTATCTATGTAAATGAATAATAGCAGAACCAAAGCATAGATAATGATAAGTTACAATTAAATTAGTAGTTTAATGGTAAATATTTCCTTATATGGTATGGATAAGATTATAATATTCCTTTCTATTCTTCCTGCTGTTTGATGGCATTAGCACTTGTAAATAAATAATTTAAATGGGTCTTTCAGATAAAACTGTCAAACATATAGTCACGGGCTTCTAGAGAGTGGAATGTTAAGAATTATCTCAGAAGTAACAATTATGAAAAAATTAAAATTGAAGAATGTAGATACCATAGATAATTTAGTATTACAGAAGCTCATGAAATAGAAAACCCTGTAGAATTCAGCATTTTCAAGTTTATTATATAAAGACTTTACTGAAGTTTTAGTTTCAACACTGTTCAATTTCTTAATCTCTATTCTTTTTAAAAACAAACACAAAGTACTATGCTATCTTGAGAACTATTTTCACATATTTCAAAGATTTTGAACTTAAGCAAGAAAAAGTATTGAAAAATAAATATTCTTTTCTACTTAGCTTAGAATGCGAAATAAGTATTTATCTGTAAAACCAGCTCAGTCCAAAAGAATAGACTCATCACGAAGCTTCTTTTATTTAAAACTGTCTCTATTTTAACATCGTGTTGATGGATATTTTCCAAGAGTCCATTAATATTTGAGAGAAGAATTGAAGTGGATTTTATTATTTAAGCCTATGTTTCAAAAGTGGACTATTTAATGGAAGAGTAAACTGTCCACTGTCCACTGAAATTACTACATGCACAATATACTGTCTGTTCTCCATATAACTGAATGTTAATATTTTTCATTTAGAGGTAGATGCTGGTATTCATGGAAAGCATCCTTTGTTTGTTTGTTTGCATACTCCTTAAAATATAAAGCTTTATTCAAATAGAAAAAGAAACCTGAAAACTCTGATAGATTACTTATTTCTCATTTATTCTACACACCATAAAACTAACATTCACCCATTGGTGCACTCCTTCATTCCTTCATTTTTTCATTCAGAACGCAAGTGTTGACTGACTATGTGTTCAGTGACAAATGGCGTACCAGGTACAAGTGATACAGAAATCAACAATGCAGTGCCTGCCCTAAAGGAGCTCACTCTCTGGGGCGTCTGAATATCAAACCTCAAATATCAAGTTGGATGAGAGCAGACCCTCTGGACTCATGGACATGCCCGGGTTCCAATGCATTTGTCAATTACTAGTTATGTGACTTGGAAAAATTTCCTTGTCAATGAAATGCAGGTTACATTATAGTTTGCTGTTTGGATTAAATGAGATAATTCAGAATTATCACACACGTGTATATAACACATGGTAGTCACGGGATATAGTTTTAATAGTGAAAATTATTACCACAGAAGGGCTGGGGGGTATGGGGGGCACTTGGTTCAGCCTGAAGCTGTTGGAATAGGTTGGCAGGCTTCGCGCAGAAACCAACAGCTGGGTCGAAGCCTGAGATGCCGGGAGAACTGAGATAGCTGAGCTGTGGAGAGAAGTCAGGGGGTGTGATGTGGGCAGAGGTGCAGAAGAAGGGCCCCAGGGAGTGTTGATGAGTGGCCATGTAGAGGACAGAGGGTGTTCCTGGGAAATCAGTAGGAGACGAGGCTGGAGAGTGGAAACCCATTTGGCATTCATCCTGAGTGACTTGTTATTTATCCTGAAGACGGTAGCCATTCGCAGTAGAGAAATAATCATACGTGTAAACTTTGCTTCCTACTGCAAACACAGCGAAGCCCTCCTAGTGCTTCAGAGGTGCTGAAATGATGGAACACAACTGGCATATTGACATCAAAGCATGGGCACACACACAGCCGTCAC